>JBAMCL010000283.1:0-70000 GCA_037075165.1 Hirtodrosophila histrioides
TAGAAATATAAAGGATATTATCTAGAAACTTTAGTATGATATTAATATAGGGTTTCTCTGAGTTTGGTTAAAGCAATTAACTTTATAATATTGATCTACAAATAAGTTAAATGTTGTTGGATTTGAAAACTATTACATGAGAAATATAAAGAATATTATACATGAGAAATATAAAGGATATTATTTAGAAACTTAAGCATGATATTAATATAGGGTTTCTCAGAGTTTGGTTACAACAATAAACTTCATAATATTGATAAAAAATTTGTTCGATTTGAAAACTGTAACATAAGAAATTGAAAGGATATTAATATAGGGTTTCTCTGAGTAAACGCAATTAAGTTATTATTGGTCTACACATACATACATGCATAAATGGTGACTCAGCGTATTGTTTACTATATCTGATGGCTGATGGCTGCATATGCGCATTTTGATTGAATTTCTGATTAGTAAAACATGTGGCTTTTGTCTAGCCCTCGACATTGATTTCTCAGCTTGTGGCCGCTGCCAATGCCTAATGCTCAAGCCCCAAGCCCCAATCCATCCATTCCCATTCCGATTCCGATTCCCATTCCCATTCTCATTTCCCATTTATACGATTGTCCGAGCAGCTTATCTATTGTCTATTCGTTGGGTGGCTGTGGGTGTGTTCAGAGTTTGCATTTATCTATCTATATATACTTTGTGGTATATCTAAATGCAATGCAATTGTAGTTTGGTTAGCACGTTTTGGTTTTGACTGGTTTAGAGCTCTTTGCTGACGTTGGCTTTTACGCAAATTGCAAAAAAAATTAACTTGACTGGGGGTTTTACCTGGCGGTTTCAGCTCACAGTTCGGTTAATTGTAAATGGATGTCCGTGGGTGCGACGAGGAAAGTTGCTATTCGCTTTTTATGGTCTTTGGTTTTTAGGCTCTGCGCGTTGTCTAATCAACAAAACCATGCTTTGTATAGTTTAACCATTAACTTACCTTTTTTTACCTGTCTGTCTGCCCCAGCTACCTGGCCGAACTCTATAGATACAATATGTATCTTTAAAATGCTGCATTGCAATATTTCGCACGTTCCTCTCTCCCTCTCGCTGTTCAGATGCATTCTCGCAGATGGCTTGGATCTTTCCATCGCATCCATACAAGCAATTTTATCTCACTCTCTCTCTCTCTCTGACTCTAGCCAATGTTTTTCTCTCTGTGTATCTATCTCTTTCTCTTGTTTTTTTGCAGCAACGACCTTGTCTTATTGCTTTGTTCGATTGATCACTCGTCATTGTTGTCACGGAATTTAGGTTGGGCAACTGAACAATAGGTTTCGATAAGTTCAATCGTTGATTAGACAGTTTACTTAATCAGTATCTAGCTACTGGCATTACAATAAATAACAATTTTTATTAACTGCGATCACGAAACACAGCGGCTCTCTTTCACCTACTCTTCGAACCTCACAGTTCTCTCTTAGCTTGGCAATCACTTCCAGTCCGCGTCAATTGTGCTCAAACCCATACCTATGACTGTATCAGTATGTTTGTATGTAAAACTGGCAGCTGCAGACCCAACAACTGGTTTTCAATGCCCTACATTTACTTTATCGGGCATATATATATGCTTAAGTCGAATAGGGTTATGTATTAGGCGCTAAATACCTAAATTCATCTTTTACTTACTGTTCCATTTATATTTCTTAATACTTTTATAAGGTTTTAATAGAGTTATACCCTCACAGGTAAATGTAAATAAAATAATCCTTATGTGCTAGTAAGAATATTGCAAGATTTTAGTGAAAATATCATTTCTACGCAGCAAAGATTTCATTATGCTAGACAATGGGCTTTCAACTTTTCTGAATTCATATTATTCGGCCTGTTCTTAAGACCACTTGTGAAACTTTTTCACCGAAAAGTTTGTAGCATATTTTTTGGAGCTTAATAAGAGGTTATAGTTTTTTGCATTACTTTTTTAGATGATTCCATAAAAGTGGATTTTACATATTTCTGTGGAATTAATTCGAAGTGGAATCCGTATTTCTGTATCTCTTCCTTCAAATAATTATATCTCATATACCTGATCTTACCTAAATGTATCTGAAACATATATTGTCCTAGCTAGGAATTACCTTAATTTGTTTTGAAATTCTCAATATTTAAATAACTTAGTCTGGGATCTATAAACTGAAAGGTGTTTGTGAAATAAAGACTAGGCTTAAATATTATCATTAACTAATCAATTACAATTGAACTCATTAGTTAATGGTATTATGTGATAAGCCTTTGTAGGTATGATCGTAAAACTTTACTATAAGATATACGAGTATTGTGAATTCGTAAATTGGCGAACTTCATTAAAACATGCTTAGTGTCGCCTAGGGTAGCGCCTTTCGGATCTCTACCTGGCCGATACCTTTAAGCGGGCGACTCCACAAAATCTACAAGCTGCACAAAACGCGTCGCAATTTTATCGGTGTCGCCGTTGACGTCGACGTCGCTGTCTCTCGTGCTTGAGCGTCGAGGTAACTGCCGTTGTTGGTAGTAAATAATACAATGGCACTGAGCAAATCCACGCACACAGGCGCAGCAAGAGCGTAACGCACACACGTATGTACATATGCCTGGATGTATATACACGTGTAGACTCGCCCCGTGTGCACAAATCCAACAGCTGTCAACAAAACACGCGCTCTCTCTCTCTTCAATAACGCTCCCTCTCTTTTCAGTCTTGCTGTCTCTCGCACGCTCTCCGCTCTCTTTTGTGGTACACGCTTGGCAATTGAGCTGCGAACCCCGTCGGTACTGCGGCAGTACAGTAGAGCAATTTGAGCCGTCGATTCGAGCAAACCTCTCCGGAAAACGCGTCGCCCGCTGACCCGTCAGTTAGTCAGTTAGTCAGTTCGTCAGTTCGTCAGTCTGCAGAGTCCACTTTTGGGCCGTGGTGTCCCAATGTCCGCGTAACGTTCTATATCAACTATAGGGGGGTTAGTTTTACTGGTATTAGCTGATCTGCTGCTATTTGTACCTCCGTTTCCAAATCGGTCGAATCAATTTCGGTGCCGTGAAATTTGTCAAGTGCTTTAAATATAAATATAACAAAAAATAAATAAAGAAATTAGAAAAATATATAAAACGTTATACAAATTACACATGTATATAAGGCCCGAAACCGGTTTGTTGGCCTAAACAAGAAAAAAAAAGTATTAAAAAAGTTGATCGTGCCAAAAATCATAACCTGAAAGTTTATTCATTGTTGGATTTAGCCGAACAATACAACAACAAACGATATCTAAACGGTATGTCTTACCAAAATGTCATACAACAACAGCAACAACAACAACAATAACAACAACAACCTACCTACCAAATTTCAATTACATATATGTACATATATATCTGTTGAACACTGTGATTCCAATGGAAAACGGGTTTTTGTATAATATCAAATAATTTGCATACAATTCTTGGATTCTTAACTCACTATTGTTGTTGTTCTTGTTGTTGTTGTTTTTCAGTACAGGTTTTTGGATCGAACTTTCGCATACAACACGTTAATTCCTGACTTGTTGCATACGAAATCTGTTTAACAATCGTTGAATTTTAAAAAACTTTCAGCTGGCTGAGTTTTTGACGTTTCTGAAATGGGATTAATGGGATTATTTAATAAAAAACTAGGAAAATACTAGAATAACTTCGATTTGGTATCTTTTGAATGGGTCTCTTATCTATTCAAGAATGTTCAGTTAACATATAGATAAGAATCAGTTCCTTAAATAACTAATTCTTTCTCTCTTTTTCACACATTTGACAGCTGTCCACTTCAAATTTATTGATATTTCTAACATGGTTTTGTTCTTCAAGACATATCGGGTATTAAATATACCTAAAAAAATACCTAATTTCAGTTATAATTGACAGTATTTTGGTTAGGTTTAGCTGTCAGCTCAAATTACATGTTAATTGTAATTGTAAAATATTCAATTAAAATTTAAGCAACTAATTAACAGAGTGTACTTGAAATTGACAATTATCGCGCATAAAATATATAGAAAGAACCTTTGCAATTAGCAGACTGCGTACTTCTAACACATATTGCAAATATCTGTCTATTGCAATCACGTTTATAATGATGATGATTCATCCAAAACTGTGTGTGACTAAAAGCTGCCTTTTGTTATATTTGTTTTGTTTGCTGTCTGCTTTTTTTTTTTTTTAAATAAACAAAAACAAATTATTGCCAAGCGTCATTTATTTGATATAGAAACTTCCAACTTGTGCAATATTCGCAATACTTTCAATTCAAATGTACAACATTTTGTTCAGTTGATTTTATTTTAAATTATTTTATGAACCAAATGCAAAATTGATGTGGAAAATAGGCAAATTTGTCAGTCAAATGATTAATGCATTTGGTTGTGTGTGTGTGAGTGTGTTTGTGTGTGTGAACACACCACCTGGGTGTAGATAAATATAATATAATCACAATATAATTAAATGAGTTAGCAGCGAAAGCTTATTTGTGGGAGAAAGAGAGTTGTTATAACAATAAGATACTTTTATGCAGATTGAGTTCTCAGCCGCTATAAAAACATAATTTCTACATTTTCCCTATACTAATTATATTACAATTTTCTCTACTTATAACTAGTCAGATTAGTTGCAGTCTGACAAAAAGGTTGTCTTTTATTTCTAACCTAAAAATTGTATTTGCCTTGAAGGATTTCAAGATTTAAACACTTTGGGGAATTAACTAATTTAAATAGTTATTTTTCACATTAAGCCAAACAATTTATATCTAAAATTCGCTATGAAGAAGTGAGATATGTATATTAGATTTAAACTACAATTGCCACCAATCTTCTATATATAAGGAGGACCGTTTCGAACCATTTAAAAGCATTAAGTCACCACATATTCGCTGAATTGTTGGTTGTGTGGGAAAGGTTGTGTCGCGGGGCGGTGCAGAATGTATATATATATCTTCTCTAAAATATGTTGGGTCTAAAGCAGGCAAAAAAGCAGGTAAAATTCGCACACACTAAGCGCTCTTGACCGTATTAGTAACAGCTTAAAGTTGGCAAAGAATGAACTGCGAAATAAAGAGATTAAGATATACATAATTTAAACAAAAAAAGGCAGTGTTGGTAAGAAATTTATTATATGTTAGTTGGTACTGTAGTAGAAATAAATACTTAGCTTTAGATTGTTCACACGAGAGAACTCCTCCCCCCCGACAACTGTCAGGGCTCGTAGCCAAAAAGTATGCTTATTAACTGCCAAGAGTTGACCATAAATCTCAGCAGGTTACAAACTGTTCACGAAACAAATGAAAACCTTAAACTCTCCTCGACGAACGTTGAAACCTAAAAAGTACAAAAACTTGCAACAATTCAGAATACGAATACGAATACGAATACCAAGAAAAACCAAGAACGTCAGAGTCGGACCAAAACTCGAAAACTGGTAACAAGCCAGGGCAAAAAGTAAGAACATAACAACAAACAACAAACAACAACTGCCAACTGGCAACAAAAACAACTGTTTAAATGGTGGAAACCAGTTTTTCTGTTTGGCCACTTTTCTCACTTGCCTTTCGATTATGCCAAACTGCATTCTTGGAGTCGCTGTCGGCTCCAGGAGCTCCATTGGCTCCAACAACTCCAACAGCTCCAACAGTTTCAGGGGGTTTCAGAGGTTTCAGGGGGTTTTCAGCGGCTCCAGCTGCTTTTGGCTTTCGCTGAAGTTCAACAAACAGCAGCTCGAGTTTAACTTCAACTTCAGCCTGGACTTGGTCTTGGTCTTGGACTTGGCTTGCTGCTGCGTTATAAGCATACATAAAAATTTAATTTCATGGAATTTCCTTTCTATTTTTATGCAGCGCAGCAGATGATCATGATTATAATCATGATGATGACGAAGCTGAAGTCGCTTGTCAGGAACATCTTTAGCGTCATCGTCTGAGCCATGTTGTAATCTCTAAACGAGTATCTTATAGATAGTTTGTGCCCATTAGGCGCTACCTAATCTACTAGCGATGATCCTCAATCAAGAAAAACCCCTGACGCATATGATCCGAAGAAGCGCTGGTTTTGTTCAAATATTATAAGTAATTCTTCATTACCCAAGCACAAGGACCTTCAACTTCTTATCTTAATCCTTACTTGGTTTTCTATCAGCGAGATTTTAAGCAATAAAGGGCATTCCATAGTCGAGCATTCCCATTCAGTTTTATGCGCATTCTTTCTGACAAGTGCAAGGCTTTGGGCCAACTCATTAACTTGGCTGATGTTTTGATGTCTCTCGGTCTGTAGCTGGACTTGGAATTGTGTCTGCAACCCCACGGGGAATCTACAGGGAATCCACTGGAACTATGGCTAAGGCTTTAACGCCATTTAGCTTTGATTCTTCTGCTCTTCTGTCATGGCAGGAAATTAAACTTGGCTAATTGTGTATGTAAACGTTTGGCCATTAACTTGATTCCTTAATGACGCTGTGATTAGTAAGCGCATTTTAATAGAGTTTTTTCTTCTCTCTTACCATTGCAAATGCATTTAGAGTTCAAACACCTCAAGAATGCAAACAATTCTAATAGCGATTATGCCTGTAAATTACATTTCAGGACATTAGCTTTTAATTGCCATCAAGTAATAATAAAAAGGGGGAAAATAGTATAAAATTGGTGTTAATAACGCATATTAAAAATAAATAATCATTTATTTTTCCTTTTAAGTCACCAAATTAGTCACCAAATGTTTCATTTTTCTATTTTTTATGGGCTATTTTGATTCTCCAGAACTTCTTCAATTCAACACGGGTGTTGGTAACCATAAGCTAACCAAATTGATTAAATTTAAATTCATCTTTTCTATCAAAGTCACCAATCTTACTTGTAGCTTGTTACCATTATAGCATTGCTTTGAAATTTCCTTGTTATATCTATAGTGAAATTTACTTAGATTTAATTTCAATTTACCCGCCTTTTAACCATCTTTTAAGAAACTTTTACACTTCAGTATATGGCAAATTTTGTGATTAACTTTGCACAAAGAATGTTTAACCTTTTGGGAGCAGCTTTTCCAGTGGCCCCCTTGAAATTTTCCTTTGAAAGCATTAATATTGACTTTGTGCCACTCTTGGCAACAACTTTGCCAAACTTGCTGCTCATCGCTCAAATTTCGTCGTGGTAATATAATGGTGTATATATTTTGGTGAGTTTTGGTAACTTTTGAAGTGTAGTCAAAGGGCGCAGATCTTTTAAAATGTCAAATGACAGAGTTTAACAGACGTAAACCTTTCTATTTTTAAACTTTTTCATCTTTTTCAGTATTAAGTATAAATTTTATCTCTGATATTGATGCTGATCAGTAATTTTATAGGGGTGAAGATGCTCTCTTCTTTATGCAAGTCTTTCGGGCAGTTGCCCAGCATTTTTCTCTATTAATTCAATTCAACGACATGAGTATATTCGAGTTAAAACAAAGTTTAGTTTGCTTTTGGGTACTTTTAACCAGAATTTGTTGGATTTACTGTTTGGTTAATTTATAGTTCTTGTTGCAAATCATCAAAATTGATTCACCAAATTTAATTTCATTGGTTCAATTAATATTCTATTGATTGAGGGGATTAACTGTAGAAGGTAGAAGGTTGGAGGGGAGAAACAACCCATATGAGTGTAGGATGTTCCATAGAGCTGTCACCTGTCGTATTGCGGATAATTTTATGTGCTCTTTTCCCTGTTTACTTGTTCCCCCCCTCACTTATCCCCACACACACACACTGACGGGCTTCTTTATTTGAATAGTTATCGGTTTTGTTTACATGCCGCGCCGTTTATCGATTGTTTTGGGCCCCCTTGCCCTTCTCAGTAAGTTGTTGGGCATATTTTTAGGCGCCGAGCCTCGACTGAGTGGCAACAGCTGCTGTTCGTTGGGGGGGAGGGGAGGGGAATTTGTTTGCGCCACATAAACAAATTGTTAGCGAGCAAAGCAATCGAATTACGAGCGTCTAAAACTTTTGTCACACTCTCGCGCACAATTAAATTGATTTGGACCTAAAAGCCAACACCCCAACCCCTCTCCCTACCCCTACCCCTACCCCTACCCCGCTAACAATGACAATCAGAGCAGAGAATGGGGCACAGAGCACCTAAAATGGAAAAGTGGAAACTGTCAGGCTTCGTTGGCTTCCATGAGAATCGCATCCACTGGATGCCGCCCTGTCCCAAAACTACCGGAAAGTCTGTTCTACAAATCTGTGCAATTATTTGCATACACTCAGAAAAATAAATGCCCTTAAATGTAGAAAATCGCCTTACTTTTGTATCCAAAGGCAGTTAAACTTATTTTTTTCTGAATTTAATTTAATAATTATCATTACCTAGCTTTGATAAGTTGCTTTTAGATTTTGCATAAGTTTATTTAGTGTGGGAATAAAAAATAATAAAAAAATAAAAAAAAAAAAAAAAAAAAAAAAAATAAGAAATATATATTTCTCAAATTAAGAAATTATTTTTATTAAACATACACTTTTCTGGCTTTTAGGGTGAATTTTATTATATGGCGATTTTCTGAAATTCAATGGCATTTATTTTTCTGGGTGTAGAACACATGCACTTAGAGAAATTTTCAAGTATTCTGCAAACAAAGCAAATACTGATATTGCCAAAAACTGAATTTAGAATGGTACGATTTAAAGAACAAAATAATTAATTATTAATTAACAATTAATTGTTGATTCTTTTGAGAGTTATAAGTATTCAATGCTTTCTTAGTTGATTATAAAGGCAGAAATTCCTAACTAATTCGTTCTTGAAGCAAGCCAAGTTTGTATAAGAATCTTTTGGAATGATTTGAGCTACTTTTTTTAGGATTTTTTTTCTTTGATTATTAATACTAAATACAAATTTTCTTCATTTTTTTCTTTGATTATAAATACCAAATTCAAATTTTTTAAATTTTTTTCTTTGATTTTATAAACAAAATAAAATAATGTATTTCTTTTTGTTTTTATTCCTTTTTTGGTATCATTAAAATTTGAATCTTGGTTCGTTGTTCCATCTAGGCAAGACACAGAATCCACTCCACAAAAATCACAACTTAAACGAAAAAGGACATTGAAACTTACGAGTTAACAAAAATACACTTAACAAAAAGAGACAGCTACTTATATGAAAGAGAAGCTGGAAAAACCTTGATAAAATTCTATAAGTTTATACTTTTTTAAGATTGTATTATTTTTGTTGAGAGTATTTTGTGCTTGATCCTAGATTGTTATTCGCATTATAGCAGTGCCAATGGTTTATTTTGAATACAAGCTTAGCGCATACTTAATTTAAGAACTTGAAGTTTATGTTTACTAGATTGTTTACCACTTCATTTTTCTGAGTGTATTTTTATCTAGTGCGCTGTTTAAAGCGAACATCATCTCTGTGATGTTGAGATGTTGTATAACAGAATTTATTTGGCTCGCTGTCACCGCCAAAAGTCATTTGGGTTGTTGTCTTTGTTTGTTTGTGTCTGTGCAGGCTTATCAGAATGAGGAACAACAACAAATTTGAAAGCTATTTCTGTTTGATATGCCAGATAAAGTTGCCTTCTCACAAGAACTCTGCTGTTTGTCCCCTGTCAGCGCAAAATGATACGTAACACGGGGATTACTTTGATTACATACTTATAGTATACTATATCATTTCATAGTTCTTCTTGACTGGGCACAAGACTTTGACAAGCTCAGCAAGTTGGCCGAGGGAACGAGACGGAAAGTAGAGCCATTCAATTTGGCCTAAATTGAAATTGATAACGAGCTTAATTAGCAAAGTTAAGGCCGAGTTTAGAATGGTGAAAGCTGTAGAAATATCGAATTGGTTGATTAAGCAAAGAAAGCTAAGAAAATCAACCCAAACGTGCTTTAAGTTTACTACCAAAAACTGAAAATATAGCTTTTTATATTGTTGTATATAGAAATTCGTTAAAAGATATGAAATTTCAGCTAACAAGAATGTGTTTTAATGCCTTGTAGAGAAGATGTTCACCTCACGAAGGTATTTTTGTCTAGAGACTTTCGAAATTCCTTTGCATACGATTACTTACAATTCCAGGGAATTCTTAATTGCCGTACCGCATAAGAACGAGGTATTCTTGGGGTTCTTACTTATAGAACTTTACGGCTGGGAATGCCTTATCGCCTTATATGAGTTATGAATTTCTAATCATTTGTGAGTGGGTGATATTGGCTTTCTTCTGATGTTTACATATTTGATTTCTTGTTTAGCTTCAATCAAGTGCATAAATTATGGCTATTACATTATTGGGAATATAATAAAATGTTGAAGTGACACTCGAAACGAGTTTTGTGGCAACAGGTTTCCCCTTCAAGACTGTGTGTGTGTTTATGCAGCTGAGTCATTATGTGATTTGCATTAGGAATGCGAAACACAAGATATTCAACAATTCACAACAAATGCTGTCAATTTGAAGAGGAATCAGCAAATTTAAACAGAACAGATCGACAATATAAATTTAATTCAATCAAAACACAAAAAATAGTGTGATTTTCTGCGTTTTAGATATTTGAATTATTCGGAATATTTCTCTTTATAATATTAGCTGCTTTGGTAAACAAATTTAACAAGAACAGATTCACAATATAATGAAATCAAAACAAAAAAAATGGCATGATTTTATGCGTTTTAGATATTTGAATTATTCAGCATTTATTTATAACAATAACTGCTTTGATATTCGCATAATTACCTTGAGGAAAAGACTATTATATTGATTCATTGAAGGAAGACTCCGCAACAGAAGACTGAAGCGCATTTACCCAAGGGAACTTCCCTAGTAGGAGAATCCTCAAATAATGTAAATTATATTTTTTCTTATTTTATTACAATTTTGTCTCGAAATGTGTTATGGACTGAAGGAGACATTTCCGACCCAACAAAGTATATATATTCTGAATCAGCATGAATAGCCGAGTCTATGATATAGCGATGTCCGTCTGTTTCTATGCGAACTAGTCTCTCAGTTTTAGAGCTATCGTAATGAAACTTGGCATAGACCCTTCTGGTTGCTGTAGGCAGTACATATGTCGGAAGCGGCCGAATCGGACCACTATAACATATAGCTGCCATAGGAATGATCGTTCGACAACTATGTTTTTGTATGAAAAACTTTTTTGTTTATAAATGTATCTTCACCAAACTTTACCAAACAGAGTCTCTAGAGAGTTTATACAATCGGACCACTACATCTTACCTTTTTTTTTATACAAGTGTAGGGTATATAGCTAGGATATATAGCTTTGGCACTTCGAAGTTAGCCGTCCTTTCTTGTTTCTTTTTTTTTTCTTTTCTATAAATTTGATTTTTATTTTTTCTTTGCCACACTTATGTTAAGTTAGTCTTTAGTTAACATCTACGAAGGCTGTAAATATATAGATCCTGGATTATTACACTCAATACATAGTTGGGTAAGATCGCTAGTTGTCATTGAAGTATATATATTCTTGATCAGCAGCCATAGCCTAGTCGATCTAGCTATCTTAATAAAACTTGGCACAGCAGAATAAACCTTTTAAAAATGTAGATTATAATACATTCAGATACAGACATGGAAGATATCCTTTGCTCATACAAACTCGCTGATTTGGCATGAATTGTGTTCAGTTCTTGACAGCGATAACGATTAGGAGTTTGCCACAGCAACTATCTATACAATAACAGAAAAAACAAGCGCAGCTGCTGCAGATACAAAGATCCTTATAGCTATTCCCAGAACTACTTTGAATCAGCACCAGCTCGTCAGCAGACAAAACTAAGCCGAGGCGAGTGTATTTTATTTTGGACTACCTGCAAGGAAGGAAGGAAGGCAAATCAAATGACGCACTCGAGTCCTCAGACGACATGTGGCTGGTTATGGCTGCTGGCAAGGAGCGGTGCCCAAGGACCTTCCACGTGCAGCAAACATATGTCAGCGGGAGTTATTATCGGAGCGTGCCTCGCAAACTGGAGCATCTAAACAGCAGATGCAAGCAATTTTATTTGTTTGCTCTGTTTGGAGTTTCCTCTATATATATATTTATGTGTGTGTGTGTGTGTGTGTGTGTGTGTGTGTGTGTGTGTGTGTGTAGGCAGCACACTCTGTAGCTAAGAAATTGCCCAAGTGATATCCTTGTATGCATTTTACGTGCTGGCCTTTGTTTCGGCGGCTTCTTTCACTTCCGTTTGCTTCTCTGAAGTTTTCTTATTGTTTGTTTGGCCAAAGGATGTGGCTTGGCAGCGGATATGGTTGTCAGAGTCAAAGTCATAGCATGAGTTGACTGTACCTCTTTAAACTGAAAGATTGCATAATGAAATCAACAGATTTGAGCAACTAAACTCAAAGAAATTGTTTGGGTTTTTAAAGAACTAAATTTATAGCAAAAAAAGTCTAAAAGATGAAGGTTTTATTGGGAGGAATAAGCTAGCTCAGCAAAATTTACATTATCAGGGGTGTTTTCATTAAGAAATACTTTTAATAAGTAAAAATTAAACATTGAAATAAAAAGAAAAATAATAATAATAATAATAATAATAATAATAATAATAATAATAATAATAATAATAATAATAATAATAACAATAATAATAATAATAATAATAATAATAATAATAATAATAATAATAATAATAATAATAATAATAATAATAATAATAGTAATAACAATAATAATAATAATAATAATAATAATAGTAATAATTATAATTATACAATAATAATAATAATAATAATAATAATAATAATAATAATAATAATAATACAATATTTAATTACAAAGCAACAAATTTAGCGCGTAGTTTTGTAAATTATTGCTGTTCTTTTAAGTATAAAAGAATCTGTCTTTTTTCGGATGATTTCATCGGAAGCGATAATAGAAATCTTACTTTTTGGCATTATAAATAAGCAAATGATAATCTAATCAATGAGGAAATACGGCTCCTGGTGGAAGTAACCTAATAATCATGCTAGAATTAACTCAAGCATTCTAAATAGTAAAATAAGATGCATAAATTCCAAATATTTCAGTTCACATGAAGTATTAAATAATCTAGGGAAATGCTCATATAAATTCACATACATTTTGCATTTTCGACAGCTGCTGTTGGTCAAACTTAATTGTCTGCCTATCGCTGTCATGTAATTCAAGGATGCAGATGCAGTTGCAGTTGCAGATACAGATACAGATACAGATACAGATACAGATACAGATACAGATACAGATACAGATACAGATACAGATACAGATACAGCTACAGCTACAGATACAGATACAGATACAGATACAGATGCAGTTGCAGATACAGATACAGATACAGATAAGATATAGATATAGATATAGATATAGATATAGATATAGATAAGATAGAAAGAAAGGAGAGCAGATACAGATGCAGTATCCATTTTCTCACACCTCGTTCCCATATAGCACCAGGTTCAGGTACGCTCCATGCTGGGCCTTATCAACAATCCCAATTGACAGCCAATAATTACGTACAAAACACTGCAATGTCTATACAGTCTATATAGTATATACCTGAATTTAGGGCTGAATGCAATGGACAGGACTGGGTGCATAGGAATGTCTACCCCCGAGGTGCCTATGCTCCTGGTTAGTTAAGGGTGCGTTTTATGAACGGCGTGTGAATTTGTCTACACAGAGTCTCAATTCTCATCCTTGGCCAGTAGACTCAAAATCCCACGGAGTTCAACACATTTTGCAATTCTTTTTGTCAGTTAACCCCTTTTTTTTGCAAAGATTTGTTCAATCATTGAGATTTCTGCTCTTAATACTATAACAATTCGCATGCTGTGAGAATATTGCGCTTCAGTTGCTCTCATTAATACCTTTTTCGTTGTTAATATGTGAAAATTAAAGGTTTGTGGCTTCAATTTGATATCATTTTAAAGTAATGCTCCCAAAGTTGTATGAAATTTGAATTTGGCTTGAAAGCAGTTGAATATTACAAGATTACGTCAACTGAAAGCGGCTATCTAGTTATTATTATTATATTAAGTATTTTCCTTATGCGAATTCTAATCGCACTTCAACAGAGCAGTTGTCGCATTGCGTCTAGATTTGAAGTGGATTGAGATTAGTTTGTTATGATAGAAAAAGATGCTTTGCCTGACTTTCCATCTAAATAAATTGTATATAAACTTTGAATTCTTCAATTTCCCAACCTTGTAAAACTTGACATGTATGTTGAGGCTAATTGATGTTATTATTACGTGGGGTACGCTCTTAATTACTTTACTAAACATCCTCTAAGCTGCCTAGTTTTTACTATAAACATATTGTTTGTGCCACATTTATTGGACATGCATTTTTTATGAAAATTCCCACGACCACCAACACAAGACAGCGTGTAGAAAAAATTATAAATTCCGACACTACGGCAAGCAACCCTCCTTGCAAACAACAACAACAACAAACTAGACGAAGGACTACACTGAACGAGGACTTGCCCTGCAGCTTTGGTGGTTGATAAACTCCGCATACCCCTCGACCCGAGCCAGCAGACAGAACGCAGGGCGGCATAATTATAATTGCATATTAAGTACTCGCAGAAGAGCCTGACTCGAGAAAAAAAAAGGAAGCCATAAAATGTGTGTATCCTTTTTTCGATGCCTCCGCTCGCTCGTTCTGCCTTGGCTACCACAAAGCGTGTGAATTCTTAAATGCATCCAGGAATGCAAGTACTGGGCATTCATGTCTCCATTGTCACATTGTGTCGACCTAAACTCTAGGTAAAATGTCGGAGAACGATCATCTTGGGTCTGCTATAGGTTTAAATAGTTAAGGATTTGTTTGTTGCAATCCATCCTTAGAATATCCCATCTAACACTATTGATTGTGCTTTAAGCAGCCCTACTGGGATTTTACCTAAGCTCTGCTATTCTGTAAACTAATCCTCAAACCTAATGCGTATTTTACCATACCTTATCGATAGGCCGCATGCAAACTCATCAATCCAATGGAAACTCATCAACAAACAACTAATTCCATGACCACAATTTGACAGCCATCCCAAATCGTATATGCATATGAAGTGTATTGATTTCTATATATATTTTTACTAGCTTATACCCCCCGCAGCTTTAATTTAAAACAATCATTTAGTTCCAGCGCAGAGTTAGAGGCGATGTATTTTGATTCAAATTAATTATGTTTAATTTGTCTACCTATGATTTTCATATATATGCTATGAAGAACCTAGAAGCCTATTTAACAAAAACCTTCTCTCACACATTTGACCTTAAACTCATTTTTCATCCATTGTGTCAGGTGGGCGTAGATTTTCCAAAATCGGTTAATACTCTTTCATACAATTTTCAAGTTTCATACAACAGTTTTCAGCCCTTGGGGGCCGGATTCGGTTCCGATCCGATCAGTCAGTCACGTTGAAGAGTTGTATATATAAAGATATAGACACTGTATATAATTTACTTAATGGCAGACAACAACTGGGCTTATTGATTAATAACAAATGAACAGAAATGGAGCATTTTAGCGCTGTAAAACAATCGATTGCACTTTCGATAGTACAGATGATACTACCTAAATATATGAATAACAGAGGTGTTTAATATATTTATAATAAATACAATATAAATGCTCATTGATAGTTTACTTCGATAGTATTTGCATTTTCTAACAATGTATAACATTTTTATTTTTATATTAAACAAAAAAAAGTAAACCATCGATACTATCGATATTTTCATCATTAGTTGAACATCATTAATGAATAAGCTGTGAAGTTTACCTATGTTAATGCCAACTATAATTGTTATTCCAAGCATACTTCCTACATAACAATAAACTCAATACAGTACTATATTTACAGACAACCTTATATTCATAAATTCAGTACGTTGTCAATAAATGTAATCGATAGTTTTGAGTGGTTTTTCAGCTTTATTGCATTGGGTTTCTTGTTGTGTCTTGTGTCTAAGCCGTGCAACAAATCGCATTGGGGCAAGTGTCATCATTCATCATTCATCATTCAGTGGTCAAGCGATAGAACTAGAGAGGAGCAGTTCTGGCCAGTGGGGAGCTGCCTATTGGCGGGGTCAGAAATGTGCAACAAGTGTCGTTGGCCTTTTGGGGGCATGAAATTAATTAGCCAACTGGCAGCCCATTTGGCAGCTTGTGGGCGCCAGCTTGATTGCTGTTATGCAATATAAATAACTGTATTACTATAGTAATATATACATATATGTCTATCTAGCAATACATATGTACATATGCCTCAAGTTTAGTGTCAATGACTGCGCTCCAAAGTGCTCATGAGGGTTAATTGTTAAATGCTGTCTAAAAAGCACACACAAATTGCCATTTTCTGGCACGCTAATTTACAGTTGTTCATTATTTCATTATGTCATTGAATGTCATGTGTTATAGATCAGCGACATAT
Organism: Hirtodrosophila histrioides; assembly: GCA_037075165.1. Taxonomy (NCBI): domain Eukaryota; kingdom Metazoa; phylum Arthropoda; class Insecta; order Diptera; family Drosophilidae; genus Hirtodrosophila; species Hirtodrosophila histrioides. Next base: position 16,439 of record JBAMCL010000283.1, read on the forward strand.
GATTTATATATATTTATGTTGTATCTCCTGTCTGGGTGCCTAATGAATTAATTATTGAATTGTCTGGACAAGAAGCATTAACCGGAAAAATATAATTATTACCGCTTTAATGCTGTGCTCAGTTTGTAATAATATTTTCTGAAATGGTTTTGAGACTCTGTGCATAAATAACACTACATAAACTTCATTAATTCTGTTAAAAATGTTATCTTAATCAAAAGAAGTAATGTTCAGGCGCAGCCAACTTAACAAGGTGGTTTGCTCGTGTATTTTTGAAGTATGGCAACGCTCTGCAGTTTATTTTGTGCATTTTTAATTCAGAAAGGCACATTTTGAACATTTTTCAAATGAAGAACTTGTGAACTTTAAAAGACTCGATAAAAATTGATATTAATAATATTTAAAAAGCTAAGTCTACAGTCTCGTTGATTGTATCAAAACTCAATCCAAACCGAATTCCATTATAATCCAACTAAATAAAGTAAAAATATTTTAAAAAGCTAAGTCTACAGTCTCGATTGATTGTATTCAAATTCAATCCAAACCGAATTCCATTATAATCCAACTAAATAAAGTAAGAATATTTAAAAAGCTAAGTCTACAGTCTCGTTGATTGTATCCAAACTGAATCCAAACTGAATTCCATTATAATCCAACAAATAAAAAAAAAGTATTCAAAATTTCAAAGCCAAACTGAATTCCAATTAAAATCCAACTAAATAAAGTAAAAATATTTAAAAAGCTAAGTCTACAGTCTCATTGATTGTATCCAAACTGAATTCAATTATAATCCAACTGAATAAACCCAACTATACAATTTTATATAGACACATTGCGGCTTCTTTGGAAGGTTTTTCGATTTATTTGATTTGGCTTTGATTGATTTGATTTGCTTGTTAGCTTAACCCCCCAATGGCCCAACGGCCCAACGTGTGCATTGTTTGCACACATATACAAATATCAGGAACTATATATCAGAGCGACGCGACGTGGTAGATGGCGTCTCTTAATTAACGCCCAGTATAAAGTATAAATATGAAGAATTTATGTGAATTTATGAGGTAAACACTGATACTAGAACGGCTTTATCAAGCTCAGCCAAGGCAGTGCCTGTATCTATGTATCTCAATCTATAAGATAGATAGTAGTACTTGTGCCTGCTTGTGTATCTATGTATCTCCAAACATTTTTGTTGATATTTCTCGGTCGAGTTGAACCTGTTCCGTGTCTGGCTTATTGGTTGAATGAACCCATCCGGATGGCGTTTGGGCCCATTGTTGTCACTTATGAAATCATATTTACTTTTAGTGCGTGACTTAATAGGCTTTATATTTTGTTATTTCATTGGGCATTTCTGCATAAATGATAGTACGTGTGCCTATGTCGGTTAACTGAGCCATGATGAATCATGAATCACACTCAGGCAATTGTGTATGTAATGAAATTTCTCTTTATTATGCTATCTGGCGTTAAATGGAAACTGTATCTTGGCTATGCGATAACTATTTGTAACACATTGCAGCTGATGTTTCCAGAGTCACAAAGTATATACATTGTGGATCAGCATTTCTGTAGTTCAGGTTGTTTCTTTGCTATACATTTATTTTTATGGAATGTTATTACTCTTTTAACTATGGAATAATGGTATTAACGGTTCGTTTGCTGAATGTCAGATTTATTATAATCAGAGACCGTAACGGTTATTATTTTTGGAATAAAAATTATAAAATAATGATTTCTTGATTTTTATCAAAGAATTTAAAAATAACTCTTATTTTGCGATTGAAAAAAAGGGTTGCAATAATGATTAAATTTCAATTTTTATTGAAAAATCATAAAATAACTCTTATTTTTAATTTTTATTATAAGAAACAAAAATAAAATTTATTTTTAAATTTTTTGATAAAAATTAAAAATAAAAGTTCATCCTGTTTTCAGGATACAGCATCCCGAAAAACTCTGTCAAACATTTTCTCGATCAGTTAGTTAATTTCTTTCTGGTTTGTTTTTTTTTTTTAACTCAACTCTTATTTGAGATGCCTGATTATAAATTTATAAAGCTTACATGCTTTTCTTGAAGTTCTTAAGTGATTGTTAACATTTTCAAAATACAAAGGGCCTGACCCAGTTTGTAAGTTCCAAACCAATCTAAATCTCACGCTTTGGGCACATAATTTGATTAGCCAACTGACCCTTTCCAGGCCCCCTTTCCCCTTCCCCTTCCCCTTCTGGCTGCCTCTGACCAAAAATGCAGTCAAACAGCATCCAGTAATAATGAATAACTGAACAGAACAGAACAGAGTCAACGCCCCACTCGCGGCTTTAAGTTGCTGAGTGCCCTTGTGGCAGCGACACCACCAACAGCACCACCAGACACCACAACTGGGCACTAAGTAAATAAAACTTTAAACCTGTTTTTATAAAGTTTACGGTTATATGTGGTTCCTAGCACCAAAAGTGAAGAAGAAAGCCGCTTAGTTCGTTCTGGCTGTCAATGCCAGTTGAGTTACAGCAAACGCATTCGAAAGATACTTTATTGTCATGCCGTTGAACTCGGATTTGGTTGCACTCACAAGTAAGCCAAAAAAAACTTTGTAATTATAGTAGTTACCCGTATGGGCCAGGTTAATTAACAACCCTGAGCTAATGGGACATGTCAGTACAAACTAAAGACGCTAAATTCGTGGAATACTCGTAGATACTCTCGGCAACTGCAGTGCCAAACAAATATGTATCTTTATCTTGATTAAATAACTTTACGTTAACATATAATGTCTGATAAGCAATGGCCATGCCTAGTTATCTATTGTTAATACAGTAAATAGTTCTGTATGCTTAACAAAATTGCGAGTTCTTTTTAGCCAAAATATGTAAAGTAAACAAATTTTTAAAATAAAAATTATTTGTTGATTTTGATCAAAGAACTTTTATTTTGCGATCGGAAAAGAAAATTAAGAAATAATAATTACATTTCAATTTTTTATATAAAAAAGATTATTATATAACTTTTATTTTAAATGTTCATTAAAAGAATCAAAAATAAAAGCTATTTTTCAATTTTTAAAATTAAAAGTAAAAGTTTTTCCTGTTTCCAAGATACTGCAGCCCGAAAAAGTAAATGTTACTTAGATTATTCTCTCCGGGTTTGATTTTTTTAAACTTAACTATTAATTGCGATAGCTGAACTTAATTTAATTTATTTTATTTTAATTTTTTTGAATTTAATTCTTTAAAAAACTAAAAACAAAGCAAGCATTCTTATTTTCTGGTCAAACTACGAACTTATCAAGAAATTTCCATGAAATGGACTAGTTTATTCTTCACCGAATTCACTTTTATTTGTAATACATTTGTGGCTTATTCTTTACCTAATTATAATCTTTGAGGTGGGTTTTTGTTCTTGAAAATGTTGGGCATAGTTTTCTCATTTTAATGGGAAGTTCCGGGAAGTTATTATACAAATTCTCTATGTTATTTTGTCTCATGTTCGTGGTAATGCAATGTAATAATTGTTTACATAAAGTGGCAACGCTTCCTCGATAGGTTGGCAGCACTTTATTGATAAGTTGGCAGGGCTGTTTCAAAAATTAGACAAACTTATCAATGTTTAGCTGATTCTCATTTATTTATCCACTGTTCTTGAGTGCTTTCAATTGAAAACTAAAATATTGAGCGACAAATATTTTCAGTTAAGTTAAAGTGCTTAAAACCATGAGAAAAGGACTGCAGCTTAAAGTGAGGAATAACTTTATCATGTACATGATAAGTCTAAGTTGTAAATACGATGCCTTCCCGCCCTTCTTCACCCCAGCTTAAAGTGAGGAATAACTTTACCATGTACATGGAAAAGCGAGCCTATAGTTGTAAATACGATGTCTTCCCGCCCTTCTTCACCCCAGTTACCCTAGCAAAGTCTGATCATTATTTGCGAACTTTGCTGTCCCCTAGCTGGCTGGAGGCAACTCGCTTCTGCTTCTGGTGTGCCCCGGAAGGAAAGGGGGTGCGGGAAGTACCTATAAATTAGGACACATATAGCGCACATAGTCGGCAGAGTTTACCGCAATATGAGACATGTGATAAAGTCACAAAAACGTCAGCGTATGTCGCCGCAGCGCAAAGAAAACAAAAGCTCCACAAAGTATAAATAAATAAAAACGTAGAAGAAACAAAAAACTACAACAACAACAACAAAAAGCAAGTAAATTAAAAATACAAAACAAAATAAAAAATAAAATTAAATATGTGTAAACAATTACGTGAGAGACAGGGAACGATAAGCAAACTGAAACCGTTTTGAAGTACGGCTAGTTGGAGGTTGTGCCGTACCGGGGTGTAGTACTCCCGTCAGTAGGTTTCCTAGACTCGCTGATCTTTTTGGCTGGGCAGTATATTGCCAGAGATTTACAGAGAAAGGTTGGCCATATCAGATACCGAGTAGGGTTATAAATGGATTTCGATAGGTCTGTTTATATCGGGGGCGTTACCGCGTCGTCAGAGGGCCGATAAACCAAATGGATTTTATGTGTAGACTCATGACTCACGTAATGGAAATCAATTCAGATTGTGTGTGTGTGTGTGTGCGTGTGTATGCTTAATCAGAAACGTCAAAAACGCCGGCTGATAGTGTGATATATGTTTTTTTTTTGTTTTTATTATTATTTTTGAGTACCCCTCCCCTTAACAGTCTTCACTCGCTTTGAACACATTTGCAGATCGCATGCGGCCATCAATTAATTTAATCAAAAACCATAACTCAAATTCAATGAACAAATAAATGTTGTGCGCCCAACAAGCCAATAAATAGATCAATACAATAAAATACAATAGAATAAAATCAAAAAATACCATACAATATCATTTACAAGTTAGTTAGAGGCAGAGAGGAGAGAGTTATTATAATAAAGAATACAAGCAGCTGTTGTGTGAACATCTGGCAACGCCGCAACGCTCAGTTTTAAACTGTAACGGTTATTGGCAGCATTTTACACACGCGAGGCGAGCAAACCGGATAGCCGTGTGGGATAGAAACGGCAACAGCTAGCGCAAAAGAGAGACAGAGAGCGCAGAGAGCGACCGCAAGCAGCCATGGGAAACTCATCGTCACACACGCACGAACCACTGGAGCGCGGCTTCACACGCGGAAAATTCGGCGATGTCAAGAATGGGGTAGGTTACAACAATAAAACAGTACAACAATACAACAAGGGTTGTTCACGATCCAGATCACGATCACGATCACGCCGGGCACTTGTTTCTTTCTTTCACTTATTTAAATAATAATTAATAATTGAAATATATTAATTTATATACATATGCCACCCGCCAATCCACAGAAATCCGCCTCGTTTCGGTTTAGCAAGAAGTCACCCAAGAAAATGGATCGCCTGCGACGCTCGTTCCGGGACTCGTTCCGCCGTCGCAAGGATCGCGTGCCCGAGTCCTCGAAGCCGCACCAATGGCAGGCCGATGAGGAGGCCGTGCGCTCCGCCACCTGCTCCTTCTCGGTCAAGTATTTGGGCTGCGTGGAGGTCTTCGAGTCGCGCGGCATGCAAGTCTGCGAGGAGGCCCTCAAAGTGCTGAGGGTAAGTCAAATGACATTTTGAAAACCATTCAGCTGGATAAATGTGTTTTTAGAGTATTTTTCAAACGAATTAATAGATTTCAGATATGAGTAATTAACAGATTAAACTAACGAGTAATTAAAACAGTTGTCAAAATTCATTTTAGAAATCAAACTCCTAATAATTCTTACTACTGTAAATAAACAAAAGGAGATGTATCTGCCACAAGTTAAACAAAGCCTAGTTCTTGAATGAAAACTACGGAAAAATCGAGAAAACTCCATAGTTGAGACCTTTATTCACAGCAAGATTGAAAAATGTAAGCAACTTTGACTCGTTTTAACTTCAGAATAATAAAGTATATAAAGTGGCTGACAAATACTATTCAGTGCTGCCATATGTGCATGTACATTGTAAGGTGGCAACGCTTCATTGCAGCCAGAATTAGCCACTGTAAACAGGAAGAAACTAGTTTGATTTCTAGCCCAAGTTAAAGTCAACATATTATTTTTGATTTAAGGACATTTTAGCTTTGCGCGCTATCTTTAGTTGAAAGAGCCTTCAATTCTTCTAAAAATATTACTAAACTCTGTACTAAAGTAATCCCAGCTGAATGGTTTTAACATACAAAAGGACACAAGACTAATCTTTACTTTTTATAGCAATCCCGACGTCGTCCAGTGCGCGGTCTTCTGCATGTCAGCGGAGACGGTCTGCGGGTTGTGGACGACGAGACGAAGGGCCTCATTGTGGACCAGACCATCGAGAAGGTGAGCTTCTGTGCGCCAGACCGGAATCACGAGCGCGGCTTTAGCTACATTTGCCGCGATGGCACCACACGCCGCTGGATGTGCCACGGCTTCCTGGCGTGCAAGGACTCGGGCGAGCGGTTATCGCATGCGGTTGGCTGCGCCTTTGCCGTCTGCCTGGAGCGCAAGCAGCGGCGGGACAAGGAGTGCGGCGTCACAATGACCTTTGACGCTAAGAACTCGACCTTTACGCGCACCGGCTCCTTCCGGCAGCAGTCGCTGACCGAGCGACTGGCCATCGCCACCGTGGGCAGCAATGAGCGCTGTGTGGACGGACCGCCGATGCCCGGTCCGCCGGCTGCGACGGTTAAGCCGTTCAATCCGTTTGCCATCGAGCGGCCACATGCCACGCCCAATATGCTGGAGCGGCAGGGCTCCTTTAGGCTGAGCACCATTGGCAGCCAGTCGCCATTCAAGCGCCAGATGTCGCTGCGTGTCAACGATCTTCCGTCCAATGCGGATAGGCAGAAGGCCTTCCTGGCCGCCGCCGCCGCCGGCAATCCCAATCAGACACCGCTGCGCAGCGTTTCGCCAATTGCGGAGGTCTCGCCGGCCAAGTCTGGCAGTGATGCGGCCATTCTGGCCGCCGACACAGTTAGTCAGTTATGTCAGGAGCTCAGCCAGGGCCTATCGCTGCTCACGGAGACGACCACCATGCTGGCGGCCGGCGATGATCTGAACTTCAACAACAACCGCAGCATCAATCAGAACATCATTGCCGCCGAGAAGCAGCAGCGGGAAATCTCTGGCAGCGGCAGTGCCAGCGGCAGTGGCACGCCCACCGCCCAGGTGACACCGCGCGTGGCCAGCGTGCCGCCCGTGCAATCGCCCACACGCTCGGAGACGGGCCGCCTAGACTCCAACGAGCTGCCCAATGCGGAACAGTGGCTCGGCCAGGTGGTGCGCAGCACCTCACCCGCCGCACCGCCCAAGCGGCCCAGCTACTTGGCCAACGTGGGTCGCGCTCAGACATTGGCTGCATCCGCCTCGGGTGCTGCCGATCCCGATCCCTTCGATGCCGAATGGGCGGCCAATGTGGCTGCTGCCAAGCAAATGTCGCCGGATCTGCCGGGCACGGGCAGCAGCAGCAACAGGCACAGCACGAATCCTTTTATCTCACCGCCCAAGGCGCCAGCGCAATCATTCCAGGTGCAGCTGTAGACACAGCTGATTGGGGCAGGACAAGGGGCACAGGCACGGGCACGGGCACGGGCAGGGACAGGGTCAGGACAGGCGACGGGGCGGTCCAAAGTGTGGTTCACTTGAAAAACGTAACTTAGTGTAATGGGGCAGCCAGCACAGAACGATATATAGTTAGTTTAAAGATAACGCTACCAGATTCCGGATACTTAACGCCAACAAAACAAATGTTGAATTATAAAAGTAACAAAAGTGCATAGACGAAAATTATCGTTAAATATACTACGCTACGCATAAAGTACAGTTAACTACGCATATAAGCTAAACACACACATACACACACACATTCGCACGCATGTGGCGCTTAGCATTAATCAAGGACTTGTACTGCTTACATAAACATATCCTGCCAACATTCTGTGGTGTTGCTTATCCTCAGCGGTAGGCAGAGAGCGTTCAAGTTGGAAGATAGCTTGGCAATATAGAAAAGCACATTTTGGCCTACAATCATTTTCAATATCAATCAAATCGTTCGGCATTAATATTGTTAAAATACAAAATTAAAAGGATATAGTAATGATAAGTGATCGAAAATTATAGCAGACTCCAAGATGTAGATATATTGAAATCGCTTTCTTAACTTCCAAGCGAGTATTAAACTTTCCTATTCCTCAGAAGAATCGCCCAACTAAAACTGAGAAAAGCGATTGAAAGGGATTATTGCCGACTATAAGCGACACTACTGCTAAAATCGCACTCTAAACTGCCGCGATAAATAATGTTTTGTAGGATATATATATATATATATATATTCAGGTACATTCCCCATACTTATATACATTCTGTATAAACTGCATGTGTCTTATGCAGCACGCCAAATTTGACCAAGCTACCAAGTTACCCACAAGACCACCTTCAAGATCTACTTAAATTCTTACAAGAACTACAACAACGAGTGCACTTCTACTTTATACTAGTTACATACATATGTATATCCATAACTCCATACCTTATATGGCTTAGATTTGCATATGTATATATTATATTTGGATGCAGACTTCCACAAATTGTTGATCAAACCGATTTGAAATACTACCTAAATATATATACATATACTATATGTTAGTATATTATATATGAACTCTATGTCTGTCATTTTTGATTTATGCGTTTAAATATGTCAATTTTTTTAATTTAATTTAATTTTAAATTTGTACAAAATGTATTATACTTAAATTATAATGTTAATTTAACGAAATAAACTTCAAGTTAATTAAAAACGATTTCTATTAAATATTATATAAAAATTAATACAAATGATACACACAAAAAAAAAACAAATAATGACTACAAAATAATATATATACAGATATAAATAATAAATCCAATGAGAGATAAAACGTTTTTATTTTGCTTGGTTCATATAAATATTTTTATTTTAGTTTTCAAACAATTACAGGTACTTCTTTGCATTGCAAGGAGTCAGAACGTACTTGATCGGATCAATACCTGTTTAATTACTTTGTATTCAATACAGAACCTTAGCTAGGATGGCATTACAATATCATATCATAGCTACTAATTGCCGAACAGGTCTACACCACCATATCACTCTATATCATTCTTGTTATCTGTACAATTGTTTGTCCCTTCTTCGAATTAAACTATTCATCTGTATTTGGTTTATTTATTTATAGAGAAAAACACTATCAAATGCAACAGTTTTTAAAAAGTAGTCTCATATACGATATACATTCATAAACTATTTATGTAAGGAAGAAAACTTATTCTAGATAGTATCACTAAAAACAATTTTCCGATGAACAAACCAACACTAAGCACCTTCAAAATGCATTAATATTATATAAGATTCGATTGACAGTATTAGGCAAACAGATTTTGCATCCCAATTAACAACCTATGGTTTAATTTATGCCAAACATTTATTTGCTTAAATTAATATTATTTTAATTATATATCTCAGACCACCAAAAATTGCGATTGCGATTCAATACAATTATATTCAATTTTGGGAAATATTTACAGCTTTGCTTATCATTTCTGGATCTAAGAAGTTTATTTTTATATAGAAGCAAAGAGCCGCTGACATTGGACAAAGCTAAGACTTTATACATAGTTTATAGCTATTGTATATTCCATGCGATAAATATTTAAATGTCTTCTGAGAGATCCCAGCTAATCAAAATTATTTGTAGACATGCAACTGTATTTGAAACACATAAACTCAACTTTTCTATAAATCTTTTATATGTGTGTGTATTAATCTGTAATACGTTATTAATCCTATTTTGCTTTTGTTATCTTTTTATACACAAAATTTTCTAAAACTATATTTACAAAACGCACTTTTTAAAAATATACATATAGTTGTATACTCGTATATACTTATATAAATGATAAAATATAATATGGCTTGGGCTCGTAGCATTTTTGCGACGCTCTTTATTTATACATAACAGTATAAAATGTTACAAATATTATACTATTAGCAAAGAAACTTGCATTTTAAATGCAAAATTATGTTATAAAAGAAATTCACTTGAATTTAAAGATATTTTCAAAACAAAATTCTCAAAAAAATACAAATATCATACAGAGAATATGGCATATCGTTTCGTTTGACGTTTAGTAAAATTTATATAGTGGATTATATTATTGCATATACATAGATACATTGATTATAAAAATGACTGCAAGGTCAAATATTACAAAAATGGAGAAAAATTCCACTTAAAATGCGCTCTCGAAATGGTTAAAATAAAATATGAAATATTATGTATCATTAATTTAAGCGTTAAATAAACTTAACTGAGAAAACATTTTCAAATTAGTTTTTATAAAGCTGAAATGATCTTAATACCCGACACCTCCAAAGATAGAATTTCTCTGTTGGGTTTGAGTATATTATAACATATTCATTGAACATTATGGTTGGATTGGTAATACTCCCAAAAGCAATTGAAATATTACATTGGAATATCATCTATATATATAGAAGACGTCCTGACTGACTCACTGATTCATAATCAACACACAGCCAAAACTATAAGAGCTAGAGTGCTGAAATTTCACAGTAAGTTCCAGCTATGATGAAAGTACATACTGAGGCGAGATTTTGGAAAATTGGAAAATTAATGGTAAGTGGAAGCGCCTTTGTATTTCACATTAATTCATGTATTTCTTACATACAGGGAATGCCTGAAAAATCACCCCAATGTTTCAGACAGACGATTAACTTCTGACACTATTTTGTCAAGATGTCCAGCCACTCAGTACGAAAACCACCAGAGTGTGGAGACCAAGAAAAAGAAGACTCTAAAGATTCAACCCTCAGGACTGACCCATCGCAACATCCTCTAATTAAATTTTTCAAAGTAATATCTTCTAATTTAAATTTTCATAATTGTATACATGCATATAATAATAACAATAACCTAATTTAATTTTGTTTTCCATTTCGTAGCTATATAAATTATATGTAGTTTATATAAGTAATTAATTACCAAGAAAAATGTATTTCTTACTTATTTTCTTTATTACAAAGCAGTTTCGGGATAAATATGTACAATCTTATTCATCAGTTTATTAATTCTTATCATTATTGTAACGAAAATTTGAATAAATATATGTATAACAATTAAACAAAGATTTTTTTATTGATGAAAACTGCAAGGCTGGGAGCATTTATTATTTTCAGAATTTATTTTCGGCTTAGTTCACTTTGTGAGCAAAAATCGGTCAGAATCACCAATACAAATCGTTGGGTTCCATTTTCAAATAATGAGAAAAAACCTTCTGCTGTTTTCTGTTCGCCTGGTATTTTGGCAGTACCAATGAAGTTTGAATATGCCGCAAAATATTCTAGCTTAAGATCAGCAGCCCCCAAAAGTATGCAACAAAATATATTGAATTTCTGCACAATATGGTACTGTTTTCTAGTATTAGCTCCCATTCAGCCGTATCCTTGCAGATTTTGAAAGGACCTTGTGCGTTGGGATCGTAAGGACCTACTCTATCGATTGGCATTCAAGGATTATGGGGTCATCTAAGGACCATCGACTTAAAAATTTTCAGCCTGAGGGCGAAAGGAATCGTGCCCAAAATACAAAACCCTCGATATCTCGGAAACTACAAGGACGATTTTCATGTCCTTTGTCAAGATTGTAGCCCTGATAATGCCAAGTTGTCTGACACAGGACTCGTCAGGATACGCAAGGATACGGCCGAGATATCGCCTAGTTTTCTGTATACAGAAAAGTCCATATTTCTTAGCTCCTTTAAGGATATTCGTCCTTTGGGTTATATATCCGGATTTGGCAGGATGAAGTGCTCTATCTTTTGTGCCAAAGGATATTCAAAATCGTCCTTGAAATGACCGAGTTACAGGCGATCTTGTGATTTTGGGTCCTTTTTTCTGACCTACCCCCTTGCAAAAAAGTGAAGTGTTTTTTTCGGAAATGTCCTGAAAATTCTTGAATGCCAATCGATAGTCCTGATTCCTACGAGTACAGAAATGTATGGGTTTTCGAAATCCTTCAGGATTTGGCCGAGCTATAGCTAAAAGTATGCCGCAAGATTTTCTAGCTTAAGATCAGCAGCCCCCTAAAGTATGCAACAAAATTTTGAATTTCTGCACATAGTAGTAGTACTGTTTTCTATTAGCTCCCATTCAGCCATATCCTTGCAGATTTTAAAAGGACTTTGTGCGTTAGGATCGTAAGGACCTACTCTATCGATTGGCATTCAAGGATTATGGGGTCATCTAAGGACCATCGACTTGGAAATTTTCAGTCCGAGGGCGAAAGGAATCGTGCCCAAAATACAAGATCCTCGATAACTTGGAAACTACAAGGACGAATTGAATGTCCTTTGGCCAGTTGGTAGCCCTGATAATGCCAAGTTGTCTGACACAGGACTCGTCAGGATTCGCAAGGATACGGCCGAGATATCGCTAATTTTCTGTATACAGAAAAGTCCTTATTTCTCAGCTCCTGTAAGGATATTCGTCCTTTGGGTTATATATTCGGATTTGGGATGAAGTGCTCTGTCTTTTGGCCAAAGGACATCAAAATCGTCCTTGAAATGACCGAGTTACAGGCGATCTTGTGATTTTGGGTCCTTTTTTCTGACCTACCCCCTTGCAAAAAAGTGAAGTGTTTTTTTCGGAAAGGTCCTGAAAATTCTTGAATGCCAATCGATAGTCCTGATTCCTACGAGTACAGAAATGTATGGGTTTTCAAAATCCTTAAGGATTTGGCCGAGCTATAGCTAAAACCATGCCGCAAGATTTTCTAGCTTTAGATCAGCAGCCCCTAAAGTATGCAACAAATATTTTGAATTTCTGCACATAATACTAGTACTGTTTTCTATTAGCTCCCATTCAGCCATATCCTTGCAGATTTTCAAAGGACTTTGTGCGTTAGGATCGTAAGGACCTACTCTATCGATTGGCATTCAAGGATTATGGGGTCATCTAAGGACCATCGACTTGGAAATTTTCAGTCCGAGGGCGAAAGGAATCGTGCCCAAAATACAAGATCCTCGATAACTTGGAAACTACAAGGACGAATTGAATGTCCTTTGGCCAGTTGGTAGCCCTGGTAATGCCAAGTTGTCTGACACAGGACTCGTCAGGATACGCAAGGATACGGCCGAGATATCGCTAATTTTCTGTATACCGAAAAGTCCTTATTTCTCAGCTCCTGTAAGGATATTCGTCCTTTGGGTTAATATATTCGGATTTGGGATGAAGTGCTCTATCTTTTGTGCCAAAGGATATCAAAATCGTCCTTGAAATGACCGAGTTACAGGCGATTTTGTGATTTTGGGTCCTTTTTTCTGACCTACCCCCTTGCAAAAAAGTGAAGTGTTTTTTTCGGAAATGTCCTGAAAATTCTTGAATGCCAATCGATAGTCCTGATTCCTACGAGTACAGAAATGTATGGGTTTTCGAAATCCTTCAGGATTTGGCCGAGCTATAGCTATAAAGTATGCCGCAAGATTTTCTAGCTTAAGATCAGCAGCCCCCTAAAGTATGCAACAAAAATTTTGAATTTCTGCACATAGTAGTAGTACTGTTTTCTATTAGCTCCCATTCAGCCATATCCTTGCAGATTTTAAAAGGACTTTGGCGTTAGGATCGTAAGGACCTGCTCTATCGATTGGCATTCAAGGATTATGGGGTCATCTAAGGACCATCGACTTGGAAATTTTCAGTCCGAGGGCGAAAGGAATCGTGCCCAAAATACAAGATCCTCGATAACTTGGAAACTACAAGGACGAATTGAATGTCCTTTGGCCAGTTGGTAGCCCTGGTAATGCCAAGTTGTCTGACACAGGACTCGTCAGGATTCGCAAGGATACGGCCGAGATATCGCTAATTTTCTGTATACAGAAAAGTCCCCTTTTCTCAGCTCCTGTAAGGACATTCGTCCTTTGGGTTATATATTCGGATTTGTGATGAAGTACTCCATCTTTTTGCCAAAGAACATCAAAATCGTCCCTGAAATGACCGAGTTACAGGCGATTATGTGATTTTGGGTCCTTTTTTCTGACCTACCCCCTTGCAAAAAAGTGAAGTGTTTTTTTCGGAAATGTCCTGAAAATTCTTGAATGCCAATCGATAGTCCTGATTCCTACGAGTACAGAAATGTATGGGTTTTCGAAATCCTTCAGGATTTGGCCGAGCTATAGCTATAAATATGCCGCAAGATTTTCTAGCTTAAGATCAGCAGCCCCCTAAAGTATGCAACAAAAATTTTGAATTTCTGCACATAGTAGTAGTACTGTTTTCTATTAGCTCCCATTCAGCCATATCCTTGCAGATTTTAAAAGGACTTTGGCGTTAGGATCGTAAGGACCTACTCTATCGATTGGCATTCAAGGATTATGGGGTCATCTAAGGACCATCGACTTGGAAATTTTCAGTCCGAGGGCGAAAGGAATCGTGCCCAAAATACAAAATCCTCGATAACTTGGAAACTACAAGGACGAATTGAATGTCCTTTGGCCAGTTGGTAGCCCTGGTAATGCCAAGTTGTCTGACACAGGACTCGTCAGGATACGCAAGGATACGGCCGAGATATCGCCTATTTTCTGTTTACAGAAAAGTCCTTAAATCTCAGCTTCTGTAAGGATATTAGTCCTTTGATTAATATTTTCGGATTTGGGATGAAGTGCTCTGTGTTTTGGCCAAAGGACATCAAAATTGTCCTTGAAATGACCGAGTTACAGGCGATTATGTGATTTTGGGTCCTTTTTTCTGACCTACCCCCTTGCAAAAAAGTGAAGTGTTTTTTTCGGAGAGGTCCTGAAAATTCTTGAATGCCAATCGATAGTCCTGATTCCTACGAGTACAGAAATGTGTAAGTTTTCAAAATCCTTAAGGATTTGGCTGAGCTATAGCTAAGAGTATGCCGCGTGATTTTCTAGTTTAAGATCAGCAGCTATTTTCTTCACTCTGTTAAACAGTAGTTTAACAAATAACATGATCCCATTATCGTTGAATACTGATCGATACATCGCTAACCCGAATTTTGTTAAGCGTTAGCTTGTGCAATATACGAAAATTTCAAGATTTTTCCAAAACACGTCAAATAATAATTAACAATATTGTTTATTTGCATGAATTATACATAAATATGGTTACACCTAAGATCGTACTGTATTCAACGTATCACTTTATAAACTACACAAGGAATTAAACCCACTTTTAAGTCAGTTCTGCAGCATCCTCATCCAGCTTGACTAATTGAAGTGCCGCAGAATAGTCGATCTATTCGGCGTGGTCACCTGCGGATGGCCATAGATGCAGGACTCGTTCTCTATTTGGAAGTACTGTGTGCGGCGACCATGCGACAGAGTGGACATCTCACCAACTCCGATTGAGCTCTTCGGCGATAGATAACGATTCACAAATGCAATCAAATCCGACATTATACATTTTAATTCTAAATATTTTGAGAGGCAACGCTGGTGTGTTACCGGATAGTTATTTATATTGTCTTATATTAATTATTGTTTTGGTCTTATTAACATTTTCACCGATATTAAATAATCCGGTTTGTTAGAATCGAAGTTCATCCACCAACCCTCATTGTCAAAATTCAGATTACTGAAAATAAATGAATAATTATTATCTAATAGGAAAACTTTCACACATTATCATCAGTATTATTTTGCTTACCAATCGACGAGACGAGGCCACCACCAGGCTCCATTATTGGGAAAAATTTTGAAGTCACAACCCTCAGAGACGCGCATCGCATCGCCAGCATTGCCAGAGTATTTACCAAGGGATTTAAGCCGGAAGCTCTCCTCTTCACTTCCAATAACGAAGTTATCGTAACGAGCGTAGCGTATTGAATAATTTTCATGGACCATATGAATATAGAGTTCATGTTGTTGTTGGGTTGTTAATTTGTGGATAACATCAAAGCCAATCCAAAAACTTTCGCTTCGGTCGCCAAATCCTTTTTTGTATTCAGACATATATTTTTGAAAGGAATATTCATCGATTCGACGCTGTATGACAATCCAACCTGGCCCTGCTATTGAGTCTTCAAAAACTAGTCTAGTTGCGGGTTTTTCAGTCTCGTAAATTGAATTAACTTCATTTTGCCCCTTAGATTCCTTATAGATCTTAAGCTCAGCTTCCAACTTTGCTATTTGTTCGGTTTGGTTTTTAATTGTGGATTCATAATCCTGGTTTATCTGATTTTCAGTGTTATTCATTGGTGGTTTTACCAACGCGATCAGTTCATTATTTTTTTTATAAAGATCTATTGAAATCTTTAATGACGATATTATTTCATCCTTGTCCCTGCACTTTGATTCAAACATGGACAATTTATCATTCAAGTGTAAACACTCATTACAAAGCTGTAACAAAGATATCAAATTAGGCAAAGGGTTCATTTATCCACGGATTCCTTTATGCTTACCGAATCATTTTCATTGTTTAAGGAACTTAAATCATTCGCCAATTGAATATTCAAAACTTTTTGAGCGTCCTCCATTGCGATAATAACAGATTGTAACACAAGACAACGCTTACTGATCTAATGTAAGGCGGAAACCATCTAAAATGGGCAGTTTGGGAGTCCAATGAAAATTTCGACTAGCTACCTAGGTTCATATGTCCATACCATATGCAGATCAAGTTTTTTCAAGAGAAAATCTTCTTACTGTCAGGCAAAGGGGGTGGCAGCGCGCAGCCGCCCCTTGGTTTGTTTTGCAAGCTTGCAGTGCCGTTGAACTGCTTGTTCCGAGGAAGTTGTTTGAATATTGCAGTCCTGGTTATGGGATGTATCGTAGTCGGGACGTGCTTCTGTGCAACTCCGTGGGGTTGGGCAGATTGGAAGGCTTCCTGCAAGCAATTACAACAATACTAGTAACTCAGTACAAGCTGTTATATATATATTATATCGGCAACTACTGAAAATCACCCACCTCTATATGTTTAATGCATTGCCTTAATACAGTTAAAGTCCGCAATCCAATTTTGTAATATAACTCCCGCTCAATTCCGAAAAAATGCTGGAAGTGATGTGCCACTTTACTAGTGATGGGCGATATATCAAGTCGCAGATACTTGTCACCAATACTTCAAAGTAGCAAAAATATTACGCGATAAAATATTGGTAATAAATATCTGTGACAAAATCATTTGCAGAGTCATTTGAGAAAATCACCAATGTGACAAAATCATTTCATTGTCACTGTGACAGCAAAATAGCAGTATCGCCCATCTCTGCACTTTAATAGAAATTGACTATTTTCACATTCAGTCGATTGCGATTTATATCCAATCAGCTGATAATCGCAAGTCAGCACAACACACAAAACATCTGTGGTGGCCGTGAAAGTCACAGTGCTTCTAAAACTTTGATCAGCGCGACATACATCAGCAGTGCAACTCAAACTGTCCGTATTAGACGGGACACAAACCAATGCTAGTACATTAATAGTTGGGAAGCACTGGGCATATGTGGAGGTGGTGAATCTAATGAAAATTTATACTACCTGCATATATTCATATGTAAAAGCGTTTTGTTGATACCAAATTGTTAGAAGCATGTTCTGTTTCTTTTATCGTACATACATACTACATACCTGGGTCGATGTGGAAGTACAATTAGACATAAGTTTTTAGATGAAACTTAATTAATTATATGATATTCCATAAAGTTTTCAGAATGAATTCCATTCCAATCCCACGATTATACAATCCAGAAGTCTTGATCGACTCGGCACTTAGTGTTAATCAACAATAAATATATATGTTTTCATCTTTTTACATCTATATTATATCCTTCTTACCCATTTTAAGGGTAAAGGCTATAAATTGTATATTTATTTTAGTAATTCTAATTGCAATGTAATTATTGTCTTACAATATTTAACTACCATGCTTGAACTAAATACACTAGTTAATATAATGCAACTAAAACTAATGGCAGCGTATTAAAGATATCTAGAATACATTTAACTTACAGTTAAACTAAGATAATGCGAATGTGTTGCCATGAAATTAAATTAATTGAAATTAGTATGATATGTGAGATAAAACGAATGAGCGCTAGATCTAATTTGTCCGATAGTTTGAGAGGTTACTCGATGCTATTTGGTACTTAGAAGCTATGTAGCCTTGGCCCTTCCCATGTCGAGATATCGACTATCTGCAGCCGCAGGATTCGACAACCATATTGGGCAGAGTTTTGATAGTCGCAGAGCTGTTGGAGCCGACGACGACCAACTGCAAGGACGAATACTGTTTGGCGGTACAGCAGGGTATCAGATCCAACGGCTTGCGTGTACCATTTGTAGAAAGGATTTTCTGCAATATCAGAAAGTTGAATTTTAGTAATGTTTTAAGGAACGTTATCATTTGTGAAACCTACCAGCAATGAGCTGTGATGTGAGGCCGCCTGGGCGACACTCGCCACAGAGTTGCATGAACCGCGACAGAAGTAGGCATCATAGCCTGCAGGATGCAGGATCCAATTATTCCAGCCAATGTCCGCAAACGATATGTAGAGCTTCTCCCGGCAACATTCGGTTACTCCGCTTGAACAGTTAATTTCACGCTTTTGACGAGATTTGATTCGACGATTTTGTGTATCGATCATAATGAAGGGTCTGTAGTTCTTATTGACGGATATAATTTCCTCCATGCTGCCTATATCGCACGATTCACAGCTGATCTGTATGAGATGGCTGAGATCGTGATTGCCGAACCAGCGCTTGATGGGCCACTCAATATTAATTTTCATCCATTCATCTGGAATGAGAGAGGAAAATATATAAATATAATAAATCTATTGCAGACTCCAACAACAATCCGTACAAATGAAGCTGATTCTAATTCGAGTTCTGTTCTGAATAGATCCGTTTCTTTTCTCATCTTTCCTCAGTTTCTCAAGTTTTTCAAAAATTGAACCCATTATAAACCAGCTTGCACCTTAGCTGGTTAATTCCTTCTTCCTTTCTCAAATATTGAAAACTATATATTTCTGATTTGAGCTGGCGACCTGTTGTAACTCGGGTTTTACTGTAGCTAGCTCAGTCATTATTTTTTCCTCTGACTAAGCATTATTTATGGATTTTAATGTTGTTGTTGTTGTGGTGTGTTGACCTTAGCTTATCTACAACTGACCCACGTAACTCGGCCGTTGGACCATTTAGCATCGTTTTCTAGGCAGCTGCCTTGAAAGCAAAGTTCAGTTTGTGCACCCACAAAGAAAAATTTGACAATATTTTTATATTTTATTTGATATTTTTTTTTTTTTGAGCTCGCAATAAAAGTTATTCACCCACGATTCGCTGGACAGCGGCCCGTGTACGCTATCAGGTAAATACTGAGTACTCAGTGATCTTTTAAACAAAAAACAATAACAGTGCAACAGCGAACAGTTGCCAATGCTGACAACAAGTCGGCCACTTATCGGCGAGCTTTAATAATAATTATAATCCTATATTATATAGAGCATGATATGCATTACTTATTAGCAGAAGGAGGCTACGTAGTCGCTGTTAGGGGCAGTGCTGTGCAAAGGTCTTTAATGATTACATTCGATAATAATGATTGGCTTACCTTGCTCATCCACCGACTGTATGGCTATGGTCTTGGCCAGCGGCAAATACTTTGAGTCCAGCTGTTGCTCCACCTCGGAAACCACAAGGGTTTGCTTCTTCAGTGTGCCATTCAGCTGGCTATCATTGCTGGCCTTGGTGTAGTTCTGCTTGTTCTTATACAGCCACAGGACAGCGCTGCTAACATCGAATCCTTCGGCATCCGCATCGTCGATCTTAAAGCTGAAACACATCGAGGGATGTACGCCCAGGCGACGGCACTCGGTTTCCTCTGAGAGTTCAAAGAAAATAAATTGATGGATTAGTTTGAGTTGAGTTGGAAAGTACAGCTGGATTTATATCTTTTGTTTTTTTAACATCAATCATTGTGGTGTTCAGCAGAACTAATCGCTGACTGATTTCCGCTGCTTTTTGTTTATTGTTATCGATTGAGTTGTTCAGAGAAGACGAATCAGCGATGAGTTCTGCTGAATGAGCCCAATAATTCAAGTTTGATTACCATAATTTGATTATCGATAATTTGAAAAAATGTTAAAATAGTTGTTAACTTTATAAGCTCACCTCGCTGTAGAAGTATAAACTTCTGATTGGTGCGGGCATAGTAATCATCGTAATCTTTATTCTTGCTGGCCTCATCCGCATGGGCGAGCGTTACGCCCTCGAAAATGGGCCGAGGCAGCTCCACGGCTGATACATTGGGGCTCTCCTTGAGGCGGAGCTTCTCCAGAATTTGCTGCTTGACAAACTCAATGCGCAGGCTACGCAGCTCCTCCTCAGTGACCTGTTGCACCTGACGACTGCTCTCGCATTTGGGGCAGCCACTTGAGACGGACTTGGTGGCATTTGTGGAGCTGCTCAGCTCTGTGGCTGTTGTCGTCTCTGGCAGCAACTCTGGCGGCGCTGGTTCGGCCAGGTTTAGCTCGAGCTCATTCTTCACATAGTCCTGCTGCAGGTCCTCGTCCTGCATGTCGGCTGGCGCATCGTTAAGCATTTCGGGATAGTCCAGTCCATCAGGCTCATCAAACTCGTACCCCTGGCTGAGCAGCTGCCACAGCCTGGGACTGTTCTTGAGCTCCTCTAGCCCAACACGATGATAGTTACGCTCCTGCTCCAGCATATGTTCGCGCTGGCGGCGCAGATGACGCTTTAAGCGTTGCACGTAGCGTTGTTGCCGCAGCTGGTCCAGTTGCAGCTGCAGCTGTTGATTGGCAGAAGGCTCCTCCTCCTCGCTGGTGGGATCTGGGGCAATATGCTTCGGCTGGCGATCCCGCTGCTGGCGCGTATGATGCTGCTGCAGCTGCTGCGATGTGTGCTGGACATGCTGGTGTGGCTGATGCCTGGGATGCGGATGTGTCCGCAGTGGCAGTGGCAGGCTGGCTGCCTCATGATAGCTGGCATGCGATCTTGCATAGATATTGTTGTTCTCCAGCGCCAGGCAGAGCAGCAGCGCCAGTGTCATATAGTACTTGGCCATTTTATATATTATTAACTGGTTTCACTTGCCACCAATTGGCAATCTGTTCACACTTGAATACCCTTAGGGCTAATTGTTATCTGTTTGGCAGCAGTAAAAACTCAATGTTCGTAGTCCTTTGGCTTACAAAACTCATAGAACTGCAGCTATGCTCACTTATTGTTGCCGTTTTGTTAATTTCTTGTTGCACTTTTAATTGATTTACTTATTATTCAAAATGCTTGTCTTGTTTTATTACTTGACTTCGCACTGCATGGCGTTAATTATTCACTTGATTTTCCACTATTAATTACAATTATCTGCAAGCTGCAAGTAGAAAAGTTAGAAGGAAATCATAAGAATGGGCTTAAATATTAAATCATATTTCTTAGTAATGTGACTAGGCATGACAAAAAACGAATAGATCAGAGAATCCTTAGGGTAACGTAGAGAATCTTAATGATAACTTGCAAGGATTAGGGAGAATAATAATGAACAGATCATAAAAAATGTGAGCCAAGTGGCAATATAAGATTTATATTTCTTTGGAAGAAGTCAAAAGTCTCTAAGCTGATAGTTCCATTTGCTATCGAACTTATTTTATCCTTATTATATCTTCTTATTAAGTATGTATTCATTGTCCTTTCTTACTAATTTCAGAAAGATTCTACTGAATAAGAACTCAAACTTAATAAAGCTAAAATCTCCATAATGTTTTGAAATCTGTGAGCTTTTTCTTTCTATTTGTGTTTCATTTGATGTATTGATTGTCCTTTCTTACATATTTTAGGAAGTTTCTACTGAATAGGAACTCAAACTTAATAAAGCTAAAATCTTCATAATGTTTTGAAATCTGTGAGCTTTCTTTACTTTCTATTTGTGTTTCTTGATGTCCTTTCTTACTAATTTCAGGAAGTTTCTTCTGAATAAGAACTCAATCTTAACAAAGCTACAATCTCGTTTATATTTTGAAATCTGTGAGCTTTCTTTTCTTTCTATTTGTGTTACATTTAATTTTGAAATATAAGGAGCACAATTTATTTTACGTGTTTAATATTTCCATTGAATTTTGAAACCCATGTAAAGTTCAACTAAATTCCCAATCAATTTCTAGAACTAAATTGCATCATTTTTCCATGGCACACAAAAAGTAATACATATATATGTGTATATATTTCCAATTGGACACGCGGCAAAGTGCAGTGAAATTTGATTTTAATTGAAACGTTGCAATTAAAAAGCAATATTAAAATATTTAATTGACGTTATCAATGTAGCTCGGGGAAACTGCGCAAAACACACGGCAGCAAATCGGTCCCGTCAATCAGGGCGAGGGCGATTAATCGAAATTTTGAAATGCAAATATCAAGTATACGCCACATAGGGCAGCCAATTAAAATGGGACCTCACGTACCGTTATGCCTAATTTGATGACTTGGCACGAACTAGAACCAGCAACAGAACCAGAACCAGTACCAGTACCAAAGCAGGAGCCGAAGCTGTAGCCGAAGCTGGGATCAAACTGTGAACCCGGACACGAAACAGCGTAACGAAAGGTGCACACGAAAAAGTTCGCACAAGTTTTGATTTTGATTTGATTATTTCACTAGCGGGCCATGCGACAGCGCAAACGAGTTGTGAATGAATGAGGCGCTTGTCTGATTAGTAGAACAATTTATGTGTGGCAAAATTCACCGTTGCAATTGATTGATCACCGCCGAGAGAGCGCAGACACAGAGTGGGAGCGCGCGCGCACACCCGAGCTCTCATTGCCGGCACACGAACGCGCGCACGAGCGCTGCTCGCTCGTTTTTCCCACAGCGCCCCCCTCAGCGCGCAGACAACACGATTAGCCCCCTTTATCTACATACTTGGCTTTGGCCCGCCGAAGACAAGAAATTCATATGCAAATTCTCTGGCTCATTGCATCAGCTAAAGAAGACGACGACGGCGGCGTTGGCTGCGCAGCTGCCAACATTGCATAAAATAAAATTGCATAAATTCTCAGTTAATTTTTTGTGCTCTTTTGTTGGGTATTTATTTTTGGTGTTTTACCTGCGAGCGCCACGCCCCTCCCCCCATGACTGCTAGGCGCCGTCGTTTTAAAGCTGCATATTGAATCACTCGCATTCCCCAATTCTCGCTAATTGTACGCGATCAATCAGCTGGTGTGTCAATCAATTAATAGCGTACCGACAGCTGATAAGCAAATCGCTTATAATCATTCTACGAGCTCTACATAAAACGTATTCCATTTAAATATTGCTAACCCAGGCAGATCAAATCAGAAAGTACCGTTTACGAGCATTATATGATTTATGAGGGAAATAGTTTATAGTACATACATTTCTACATACTATGTACATATTAAGTATGTGGTATTATTATTGTACGGTTAATGCTTAATCGCTTTGCACCGGGGCCGCTAATCGAGCTGATTATGCTGCGATTAGGCAACGAAGAAACGGAAACAGCAACAGGCGCCAGTCTAATGATCCGACTTTGAATTAATTGACCTTGTTACGCTTCATTTGTATCGCAAATTTTCAACTTTATGCAAAAGAAATTGTAATGTGTTTGTTTAAGTTGACTTTAGTAAGATAGAAATTTCATCATCCATCAGCCAAGCTGAGAGAAGTGTGATAAATTGGCTACGTGAGGCGTAGCTAAACAACCAGTTAAGGTTTCATCTTTGTTACCTCAGCAAAACACAAAAGGTGAAAAGTGAACTGAATTGAAGATCACTTTAAAATTGTCTTTTGAAAAGTGAACTGAATTGAAGATCACTTTGAAATGGTCTTATGAAATTCAACAAAACCAACTAGTAAGAATGCTCTAGTCGAGTATACCCGACTACGAAACTCCCTGTACCCAGGTCCAAAATTTCCAATCGTATCTGCGTACACTTACACATACACACACGCATACACAAAGCCGTACACACACAAGCGACAGCACACGCGACAGCGCAGGCGAGGCATTTCAAGTCGTGGCTGTGCTTCTTCTTCCCCCCCTCGCTCTAGTACTGAATCTTGTTCGTTGAATAACTTCCGTGTTTATTATCCGATCGACTTGAAATTTGGACAGTAGATCAAGAGTGACTAAAGTATTGTACATGCCAAATCCCAAAGCTATATCTTGAAAATTGTTACTGCAAAACGGTTTTTATCGAATAGCGGGGGAATGGGGGGGAATATCTCGGATCCAAAATAAACTTGACCTGCTCCCGCTATACACATTCCAAATTTGGTGTCTCTAGCTCTTATAGTTGGACAGACGAACGGACAGACAGACGGATATGGCCAAGTCGAAATGTCTTTTGATCAAGAATATATATATGGGCATTTCCAAATGGCGTTACGTTACGTTCGTACGACAAAATATGACAAAACACCTAAAGAAAGTAATATTTGTGTAAGGTTTTTTTTATTTGAGTAGATAGTGGATTTGGAAAGGAAATAGAAAAGGTAAAGATTTTGGTATTTTTTTTTTTTGTATGTGGTGGTTATTTTTTTTATTTTTCTTTTTTGTTTTTAAATTTTTTTTGTTTTTTTTTTTTTTGGGGGGGATTTTTTTTTTTTTTTTTTTTTTTTTTAAAAAATTTTTATTTTTTTATATGTACTTTATAGGGTCGGAGTTGCCTTCTGCCTGTTACATACTTTTGCACAAATCCAATACCCCTTTTTCCCATTTTATGGGTACAGGGAGTAAAAAGCATGTATTCGAAACTGTTGGGGAATGTTATAAACATGGGAAAAGTCGGTACTTTTACTAACTGCCAGTTCTTATAAAAAATCACAGTCATCAAATCGATACAGATAAGGTTTTGACCTCCGCCTGATAACAGAAATTTAAATGGAAAGCTTACTTAATTAACTTGTGAACTTATTAACCTATTTAAATTCGGATAACATACCTTTAACATACCTACATATATTAATCCATGTACATATCCGTAAATATGATTGATTATGTAATGGGTTATCTCCCCTTTGCTTATCTCCCGCTACACTCACTGCTAAAGCTTGCTGTACTTTCTTCTCACACGTTTACATTGTGTACTTTTCACAACATACATTTGAAGATCATATAGCATTATCAGGCGACATTTGCATTTACGCAAGTTGACAAAGACCTAACATGTTTTTCCATAGTTCAAAGTGACGTCGATTAGCTCATTGAGATGTCTTGAGCGGCGACACGTGACTCGCGGCACATTTGTGACGTAACAACAGTCAGATCTCAGCTCGGAAATTATCATGTAACAAAATCACAGATCAATCAAAATGCTAAAAAGCTTTAAGCTTATCAGCGGCGTGCGAATCAAGCAAATGCATTTTATGGGCGGAGGGGCCAAGGCAAGCGGCAAACTAAAAGCAGAAGAAGGTTACGAAGCAATTAAATGGAGCAGCATTTAGCGCCGCGGCGCGGCGCGGTCAACGTCAACGTCAACTTCAACGAATCAAACAAGTTGGCTACGTCATTGAGCACGCAAGCTTAGCGTGATGCAGCCAACACAGACAGACAAAATGTGAAGAAGGAGAAGTTGAGAAGCAGAACGACGAAGACGAAACCGAAGACGAAGACGAAGTTCGTTGTCAAGTGAAGAGACGGAAAGTTGCGTCGAGAGTTGCACACTGGGTGCAAAGTCCAAATGAAGATTGGCAATGCAAGCTTCTGGGGGTTTTCCATGCGCTGCGCTGCTCATATCAATTACTCGGCGTATCGTTTAACTGTGCTCGCTGGCCATTATCACAAGTGCAGCACTTCGAACTGCAGTTGAATGTACTGCAAAAATGTTCCTTTTACTTTTCAAATTGTGTGTGCTTTATTTTTGGTTTTTGGACAAAGTAATCTTGCTCTCCTTCTCCTTCTCACTCTTACTCGCACTCACTCTTTCCCTCTCACTCTCTCTCTCCCTCTCTCTGTCACTCTCTTTTCTGCGATGTGCTGTGATCAGCTTATTGGAGCATGCCTCTATGTGAACTTTGGAATCGCACACGAAGATTGCTCCGATTTGCTGGGTTATAGGCAGCAAATCCACTTAATAATACACTTGATACAATTTTTTATATGCGAATTTCTTTTGTGGGCTAATGCCAAAATATAATGCTGACAGGATTTTCGATGATTTATTGCGGTATTTCGGTTTAAGTAAATCTTCTGCTCTGACTTTTCATTTTTTGCACACGTTTGACCAAAGACACTGAAGGTTATTTGAGGTTATGGCTGGCACACTTGTTTAAAGTTGCAAGCTCATCAATCAATCAATCAATCAGTCAGCTTATCAGTTATAGTAAAACGTTAGTAAGTGTCATCCTCTTTGGTTTATAACAATGGATCAATTAGTGCGAATAAAAAAAGTTGCTTTCATTTTATTACTCATGTATATAAATATGTCTTTAAAGAAGAAAAAAGTATATCTAGAATTTTACTTTATACTTTGAAACTTATTATGTTATATGTATGTATGTATATGGGCATTTCCTCAGAAAGGTCCACCACGATCAAAAAATATTGTGAATTTTTCTTTAATGGTTAAATTGGCTTGTACTTATATATACCAAATATTATCCAATTTTGTTATGTGATTAGTAAAATTGTATAGTTCTACCAATAATATAGTTATTTTTATAGAATTCCCCAAAATACACTTGCTATGGCTCTTACAGTATCTGAATTTGTCCGTTTTAATTATATCCATCTAATTTTTTGTTTTCTAATTTAAGATAAAGCACACGCCTAAGTGATTAGCCGGATTATTCTTATATTTAGCTGGCGAACCAAATAAATTTTATGTTTCGTCTGTCAACACAAATTCTTTGGTTTCTTTTTGGTATAATTTACTTAATTTATTTGTATTTATGCATATTACTGAAATCCTTCCTTATATTTTCATTTTAAATAGAAAAATTTGAAGAAAGGATAATTTTTGTTTGAACAATGCCTTTAAAAACTTAAAACAGTATGAAATTATTGTACAACTTACCTTATTTAAGAATCCTTTTTTCAATTATATATATTTCAATATTATATGATTTTCTATAAGAAAGTTTTGAACGATTCACGCTATTTATCAAGAAATTTGACCGTCTAGTTTTTTGCAAATCATGCTCACAAAATAATCATTGCTGCTAATTAGTAAGTATTTCATCACATGAACTTGTAAACTTTGTAATGGCAATGACTGGGCTCCTTTTTTTTTTATAAAATACTTTTAAGTGGGTTAACCTTGAACGTATTTTGTGTAAGTGTTGTTGTTCTTATCACATTGTCTTGTTTGTTGTTGTTAATATTGAAAACATTTAACACTTTGTCTAGTCCAAAATGATGTACTATTTCTCAATTTGATGGAGGAGCAACATAGTTTTGGTTCGATCCGAGCAGTCAGAACGTCTGCGTGTGAATAATTCGATGCTGGGCAGCCAGCGACCGCAAAGGCTGACTGGGCTGGTTCGGTGGTTCGGGTTGGGGCTGACTGGCGCCAGTCTGCGAGCTTCACTTGGGGGCTGAGAGCTATAGAGAGTGAGAGAGCGTATGTTGTGGTATTGCTTGATAACAGCGATATCAATGCTTAGCATGCACCGTCCCCGTATTAAGCCACATTAAATGATGCGCAATTTTCAATGCTTGATTAATCCAGGAGAGTAAGACCGCCAGAGAGAGAGAGAGCGCGCACTTTGGATCTGATAAGATTGCGTGCCAAGTGTTGTTGTTGTTACCCCAAACGATGATGCGATCTTCGTGGCGGCTGGCAGCCGGGATTCAAAATCCGGTTGGAACTCGTGCGTTGGCTGTTGTTGGCACACGCTCAAGCGCTTCCTGCATTCGAACATCGAACACGTGTGTAATAAGAGTACCACCAAACATGCTCGATGTTCGATGAGGCGGCGTTCGAGCGTGTGCCCTCCCTCCCTCCCTCAGCCAAGCGTTGCAATCGAACTCATACGTCAACACTTGGCATCGTCACACTGCTTGGCTCGATTGTGTCCCCATTGGGCAGGTCCAAAGTTCGAACTTCAGCGCTGTCGTCGTCAAGCGTTTGATTTTTGACCAATATTTAATGTTGTCAATTTGTAACGCTTTCCCTAGCGTTCTTTGATTAGTTACTTGATTAAATGATTAATAGCAGTTTTTAATCGTTGAATTTTGTTTTGTTTTTGTCTAGGCAGGATATGATGTCGACGCGTGTTTAGATTAACTTTGTTAAAATTTGGTTTATCACTTGTTATGATTGATTGATTGCCAGTTTATTGATTGACTTTTCACGTACAGCACGCATGTCCATACATTTGTACCCAATGTTTTTGATCAAACTTTGAAATTGTTACATAGTTCGAATTCTAAAGACTTACTTACTTACCTTGATAATCTAATAATATTTACATATACATATATGTCTAATCTCACTAGTTTTTTAGATTTTGAAAAGCATTTTAGAACCAACCTACTTCCAAGATCGCACACTCTGAGACACCTTCAGGTTGAACCTTTGCCCAGGGTGTTCGTGCTCAGGAACACGTCATCGAAGCTTATCTTGGACGCGCCTCTGAAAATGCTAGATTTATATACATATATATAGTAGTTCTCAAATGTTTTATGTTTCCAATTCAAATATAGATTTCTCATGAAATACTCTAGCATAGGGTATTCAAAATTTAATGAGAATATCAAAAAAAAACCCAAGGCTTAAAATAGCATTTAATCTTGGCATTTTCAAAATAGTTTTTATTAAAATTAATCAAAGGAACGACATTAAAAAGAAATCTAATATTTTAATCAAGTAAACAGGTTGCTTTACTAATACTATTTTTCGTTAATTGAGAGGGAAAGAGATAGAGAGATGTATAAAGAGCCGGAATCAGTATTTGCGAAGAGATTTGATTATAGAAGATTCCCTGTTGACAACCGGAAAGTGGCCAGACATGCTTCAAATAAATATTGATAACCATTGATAACACCCACGACTTTCGAATTAATTAATAACAAGAAAACAAAGAAATTAAAAAAATATATGTGAAACGCAATCAAGATCAGCAGGCGACCATTAACAAAGTAAGCTAAATATATATTTAAAAAAAACTTAATTTCATTATTATTCTATTATTTTCATATAATATCCCTAAAGTAACATAGCTTTGGAATTTCAGAAATTTCAAAAACAATCGCATAGTTATCATGTGTATATATGTAGTTGAAAACCACAAAATTAGTTGTCAGCGGTTCGGTTCACGGTTCGCAGCGCTGCCTTATCGCTGGGTTCGGTTCGTGAACCCGGTATTTTCCTGAACACAGGTTCGGCTCTAAGCTTGACTCATCAGATTTGTTTGCCTGTAATTCCGGGTTCAAACCGATACTGGCTTTGGTATTTGTAGTGTTTTTATAATTCCCAAAGGGTTCTTTCAAAACATAACCTACTTTTATATTTTACCTATAAAATTGGACTTAATACAAATGAGTTTGTGTTTAAGAACTACATATATGATTCATCCTTAGGGAAGTGTTTAGAGAATGTGCTAATTTTAGACAATTTGTTCGTTTGCCTTAAAGTTAACCTATTTAGATGTTGTATAGAAAACCTCATACTCAATTTAATATAGAGTATACATCGAGTGATTAACACTTTTTAACAAACAAACAGATCATGGCCAAGATTGAGGATGACACACGCACCCGAAACTAAATAATAAGTATGGGTATTATAAGTATTTAGCATGTGCCTATGGAATGGCAGACATGTGGCTAAAGGGATGGAAGGGGAGGGTGGGTGTGTGCATGTGAACTAGGCGTGAATCCTGAAATCGTAAAACTATAAAAATAACTTGACAGCTCAGCAAAAAATGTGTGAAATGTAAATGAAATTAAGGCAATGGGGACAAAGGTTTATTAAACAGATAGTACGCTGACAAAATTTCCTTGATTCTTTGAATATATTCATAATTATTCAAATTGAGAGAGGTTTATTAAACGATAGTACGCTGACAAAATTTCCTCAATTCTTTGAATATATTCACAATTATTCAAATTGAGAGAGGTTTATTAAACAGATAGTACGCTGACAAAATTTCCTCGATTCTTTGAATATATTCACAATTATTCAGAACGCTGACAAAATTTCCTCGATTCTTTGAATATATTCACAATTATTCAAATTGAGAGAGGTTTATTAAACAGATAGTACTCTAACAAAATTTCCTCGATTCTTTGAATATATTCATAATTATTCAAATTGAGGTAAATCTAATCGGGTTGTGTGTGTGAGTGAGTGTTGTGTGTGTGTGTGACGCAGCAAACGATATTGAGAAAATGTAATTTTGGACTTTGTAGCCACTTGGCGACACTTTCTGTTGCATTGCCAGACGGCCGAGAGACAATCGAGTGTCGTCTACGAACATTGGGTTAATTTTTCCTCTTATTTTCTTTAATTGAAATGCGCGTGTAGACACTTATAGACATCGATTCTTATACATATATATATTGTTCTTATGCCTACATGATGCCAAAGTCCATTTACGAGTCATGCGCCGAACGTGTGAACCACGAACAAAACCAGAACACTCAATCCCAAAAAAATACTTGAGCGAGTACGAGTGTATCTCAAATGTGTATGCGCTCAATTTGATTCAATTTCAATTTCAACTTCAATTTCAATTTCATTTGTTCATCAATGCACTGTGGAGCAATCAAATGAACTGAACTGAACTAAACTGAACTGAACTTGGAGCACGCATGCAGCTCGTGCTCCAAGTTGGCCAACACTTTAGGTTAACACAGTTCCCAGTTCAAATAAATATATATAAGTAAGAAAAATTAAACAGGGCTGACGTGGTCAACTTTGGGTGTCACTTAGACCAATTTACTTATCTTAGATCTTGGCATATGTGGCAAAAATAAAACATCTTCTAATCGAGTTCTCCAAAAATAGTTTCCGATTGTGTGCACAGTCAGTGCTAATTATCAGATACTTGGCACCGTTGATAACGCTTCTCAGATACAGATATGGCTATACTAATTGTTAATATAAATATGTGCCAGTCATCTAGGCCTACAACTGGAATTATCTTCTTGTTTTTGGCTAAAACTTGTCATGAGTTACGCGACTTTATTATGCAGGAAATAATTATGAATATTCAGAAGAGCAGCTAGATTATTTTAACAAAAATTATATTCAACTTATTATGTCATGTAATTCTCTAATTGTAGACGTAAAAACAATCAGAAAACTACCTCTGATTGCCTAAATCTATCTTCAAAGCAAGTTTCATCAAGGATTCTTATGGAAATCTGCGAAAAATCAATCTTTAAGATAAAAATCTGGACAACAAAAGTTTGATTATTGTTAGTATAGTTTTCAACATGAACGTGTAGCATAACATGTAGCTTATTACTTTTATAATAAATTGTAATCTCAGCCATCTGGTCTTAGTCAGCACTTTTTCACTTAATTAAACATATGGTGAAATGGAAAATTCTTCAAATTGCTACTTGAACATAAGAAAATAGATTAGAGTCCAGCCAAAGTTGAGGCCAAAATAATATTCAAGCCTAATGATAAGAAAATTAATATAATATACAAGTATTGCTCTTTGAAGTGTATTTATTAATTAGCTAATTGATTATTATCTTTTATTGTGTTGAGCATGGTAAATTGAAAACAAAGCCTAAGGGCTAAAGGATGACTTTGATATACCATAAACAAATTAATTATTTGAAGTCAGGGACCCTAACTGTTCATAGTAATATATAAATATTACTTTTCAAGCATTATTTCGCATCTTAAAAATACTAATAATATACTAAATACAAATGTGAAAATACTTTAAATAATACATAATAATAATGCAGTAGTTAATTTGATACAGATTTAAGCTTTAATTAAAAAAAAGTAGGCAAAACTCAAGAAATCTTTTATTTTTAAGCAAGAAAATAAAAAAATATGCAAATTTTTACAAAAAAAAACAAAAAACAGAAGACCCCGCAACAGAAGACTGAAGCGCATTTACCCAAGGAACCTTCCCAGTTGGAAAATCCTCTAATTATGTACATAATATATATATATATTGATTTTTTTTGTTTTACTATAAATGTTCTTTTTATTTCTACTCTCCCACACTTATGTTAAGTTAGTCCTTAGTTAACATCTACCAACTGTAACTGTAAATATGTAGATCCTGGATTATTCAACCCAATATATGGTTGGGTAAGATCGCAAGGTGACGATCACATCACACAAATAAAAATAAATAAAAACAATAAAAATATTTCAGTAATATATAAAACCTAAGAAATAATCGTTGTTTTTCTTCGAAATATAAGACTCAAGAAATTATTTTTATGCTGTAGGATGCTCTAACTGTAGTCCTTTTTCCTTTCTCTCTTTCAATATGATTGGTTTTCTTTTATGAAATGGTTCCTGATTGAAGTACTTAAGATTCGAGATTTATAAAGGAACCAAGCTTGAGCTGGTATTTAAAAAGCCCAAAAGGTTGTGCCTTGCTTTAAATGGATATTATATAGGATGGATATATGATGATATATGAAAGATATGTATACCCTATGCTTGTCAAGTGTGCTGGGTATAATGAGTCACAGTTGAAGTTGACACAAAGGCTAATTACTGTTGAATTATCAGTTTCTAGAAAGTGAAGTCCATATTGGCACAATGATTACAAAATTGGCACAATACTCAACCAAGAACCTGATTATCATAAAAAGCGTATACTATATAAGAAACTCAATAGTCTAGGCAAAAAAATGGCAATTAACAAAGCAATATATTCTGCAACATAAAAACAAATACGATGCACGTGTAGCCTTATCATAAACACGTCCACAGGGGTAATTGAAAGGGTAATACGGATGATTTGAAACAGAAACAGAAACAGAGACTCAAATCTAATCGTTTGATTCAACCAATCGCTGATGAAGTTACTATATAAACAAAGATTGTGCCCCGCCTTCGCCCCTCTCTAAGTTCACAAATCGCGAATCCAGTTCAAAGCAGACAAAACTATATAAACAAAGATTGCAATTGCCGCGCTTTCTCCACCCCTACCCCCCGCACGACAGTTTCACTTTCTAGGTGGCTCGAGGGTTTCTCGATTTCGATGATTTCACCTGGCAGCCAGTCGGCCCGTGCCATTATCACTCTTATCAGCAGCCCCAAACGGGCACAAGTTCATGTTCGCAGTGGGTCTGCTGATAAGAAGTGCGTGCCCCAGCTGCGTGTTTATAGTTCCCTCTCTCTCTCTCATTCTCATTCTCACTCTCTCTCTCTCTCACTCTCACTCTCTCTTTCTCTTAACTCAATCACGGCGATTGGATCGCTGTCTTTGATTGCCCCTGGGTTGGCTGGGATTTTCCGGGCAGGCCGGCAAACGATTTTATTGCTGACTAGCTGTTAATACCCCAGCGTTGCCCGGCGACTTATTTCAACTTAAGTGCATTTTGTTTGATTTGATTACTTTCGTCAATAGTACGAAATACACTAAAATAGCCTACCAGAATTTACCCAACCGCTGGAAAATGGATTTGAAGCTAATCGCATGAAAATAATAATGTTGAATGCCAAAACTTTTCCAACAATTTTCTGAACATGCGAATGAATTTTCCAAAATTGGTGAGACACGTATCGAATTATTTAATGTGAAGAGCTTTGAATATGAAATTGAACCTGATCGGACTAAAGTTGCACTTTCGCCCATACAACTTTGAGTTCTTATTTCCCCCCCAAGGGGGTGGATTTTCCAAAATCGATCAAATATTTATGTGTTAAATGAATTTTTGTGTAGCTGTTTGAAAATGAGTGTGAAGCCGATTGAATGGTAAACAAAAAAAGGTTTCATGCAACAGTTTTCCGCGATTTTTCACGCTTATGGGTGGAATTTTCCCAAGCTCCGCCTAAGTGTGCGCTCCATCATAGATGGAAACTACTGTGAAAATTTCGGCACCTGAGCTCTTACGACTTGGACTGTGCTATGAATGTCAACCAGTCAGTCAGTCAGTCGGGACAAACTGTTTTATATATATAGATAACTGTGGTGAGTCTTGCTACTCAGATGTTAGATAAACTGAATCTTTATGATGGCATAAAAATCATGGCATTGGATTGTGTAACATGTTTGGCTGATAGTTGCGTGATTTCTACCAAATAAGGTGATTCAAATGTTAAAGAAGTTATTAAATATAATACAAACAAAACTACATAATAATATTCTAGATAACAAGAAGAAAACCACACAATAAAGTCAGCAAATAACAATTTTTGAATACATTAAAATATATATCATTTTTAGCACTCTAAAGGTAGTACGAAAATTGCACTTTTAAAATACTATCTTTACATTGGTTTTATCTGAGTTTCTTCATACAAGAGGTGAAAGATGTAAGAATATCATAACAATTTTATTACCCAAGACGTACAATTGATCTGGGCCTAAAAACGTTCAGTTTTGGGATAGTTAGGAGAAGTCAAAGTCAAAGAGTACTCAAACATGGTCTAAAGATATATCATCAACAAATATAAGATAACTTACACATTTCTTAAAAGAGAAACCAATTTAGAAACCCATGAAATAGTAAATAATAGTATGATATATATAGAGAGAGCACAAATTGTAAATACATTTTCGATATATTTGTAATACTTTTCATTTTATTCTCATTCATCATTTCTTTTGCAATTTTGTTTTTTGTTTTTTATTTTGTTTTTGTTTGTTTGTTTTATTATACATATTATGTATTTATAATATTTTTAGTACTCCACCTGTTTCTGTTTTGTATTAATCTTAGGTTGGTTTAATTGTATTATTTAAGTATTACCATTTACTTGTAATTTTTGTGTTTATAATTAGAGTAATGAGCAATTTTATATTAATTATAATTATAATTAATTATTTAAGTATGCATTTTAATCTTAATAGTTAAGTTTCTCAAATTCAGTTATCAATTTTCGTCTGTCTGTATTTATTTTGTTTTATTTTTGACTTCTTTTTTTAGTATTTTACTAATTTTATAGTTGTTTAACTATTAGGTGAAATTCTTTGTAGACTTTTCATACAAAATAACATAAGATTTGTGTGTTTATGTATTGGTGTGCAATGTGTGTGTGTGTGTGTGTGTGTAAGTATGTGTGTGTGTGTCTATTGGTGGTCATAAATATTACATCTTTTGTATGAAAGAAATCAAATGTTATTTTAACTTTACAAATTTGAAGCTTCTCAAAGAATTTTGTTAGTTATATTTTGCCTTGTCTTTTGGAATATACAGATATATGAATCATATTTATATATATAATATAATATATATATATTTATTTATTTATTTATGGTTTTATGTATGCTGCACACATTAATATTTCCTTTTTCACTTGTTTTTTATTTCGTTTAATGACAAATTTAATGAAACAACAATTTCTCTCACATATTAAAAGTTGTTTTCAATGCTTTGACAACAATAACAGAATTTACGTTCTTATTTTCTTTATCATTTTATAATATACTCTGACTGATTTGAGTTTTGAATAACTTTCTTGGTTTGTTTAATTTTGCAATATGGTTCCTAATTATTTATTTTATTTATGTATGTATGCGTAGTTTCCATTCGAATATTTTGGTCTTCTATACACGGTATTTAGTATTTATTATATCTTGACAATTTTGCAACAAAAGATTAAGATCAACTAATTTCAAAGAATATACATCGAATTTAAACATATTTAAATGAAATGTGGGAGAACAAAAGTGTTTCTTTGAAATGATTTTGAATAGAATACAATTAGCGTGTTGCAGGAGTTGTGTTTAAGTGTCTGAAGTCTGAAGAGAGTTTCAAGGATCAGTTTGATATACATATGTCAGTATGTACGATATAAGTATATTTTATATAAATGTTTGCCATATAGAAAGTTGCTTGTATATAGGGTTTATAGAGAGCAAAAGTATGTTTTTTTTATATAATTATAGTTTCGTGTCATATGTCTTAGGTTTTCTGTTTTTCATTCGTTTGATTTTTCATATCTTTTTGTTTTTTTGTTTTTTGTTTTTTTTGGTTTTGGTTTTTTCTTTTAGCAAAAAGCACGATTTCCAAAAAGCAAAAATCGCATTGTCAAAAATTTGATTTAATTCGTAAGTTAATAATGGTAATTGTTATCATATACGTTCTTTTTTTTCAATCCATTTAGACCAATAATGTGTGTAATTTTCGCATTATTATTATTAGTTTTTGTTAGTCAATAATATATATAATATATATATATATATATATATATATATATATATATATATGTATATATATGTATATATGCATATGCCTTTAGAAAATTATGGACTACACATACAAACATTTGAATTTTTGTTTTGTTTTGTCATTTATAAAAATAAACAAACATAGAAAATGTTGCAGAACAACAACTTTTTATGTATTTTGCAAAATGTTTTCATATTTTTTTGGTTTTTGGTTTTGATATGGAATTTTGTTAAGTACAAATACATAAATGTAGGTACTATATAAGTATTTATTAATATATTTTAGTTGTTATGTGAAGGAAGTAAATGCAGTTTTACAGTGAATTAGTTGCAGTTTTCTTCGTTTACTTATTTCTTTTTTTGTTTTTCTTTTGCAGAGAGGAGAGATTTCTGAAGTGTATGTTTATAATGGTGTTATTGGCCATATTAAAGGGTATGAATGAATGCATTCCATATGGATGCTATGCGCAACTTGGCCTACCAGGTATACTCGTATATTATCTAGGTAAGGATTATGCAAGTTATACACAAATATCTTAACACTCGCAATCGCTGCTCGCCGCTACAAAAACCTCAGTCAATGTTACCAGACACACACACACACACACACACACACAAGCACCCATACACATGCACACACACTGTCAACTACATAGACCCATATGCCACTGCTTAGAACTAAGCACAACTTAAACTGGGCAGACATTACGCATACGCACTGTTGTACAATCCCAATCCCAAACATCGTTTAACAAACAGCTCTTAATTGTTACGATATATATATATATTCATATATATATATATATATTGTGCTAATATTTTGTCTAATGCGTTGTTGTTGCTGTGGTATTTCCTTAGCATTATTTGCTGCCTTAACTTCGTTCGTATTGGTTTCATCTAGAACATTGCCAAAGGATCCGATCCCACCATGCCTAACTATGTATTATGTACTATTTTATTAAATCTATGGGCTTTTAAGAATTTCTCAAATGTTTTCGTTTAGTTATTATTTAATTACGTGTATTTATTAATTATATTCTTTGCTATTTTATTGTCAGCTTTTAGCTGGCAGCAAAATGAGCCAAACATTTAAATTCTTTATGCATGGTTAATGATTTTTAAGTTAAATATTAAATATATTTTGTTAGTTAATTAGTAGTTATTAAGTTATAAATTTTGCTTTTTGTTTTTTCAAGTATTTGTAATGGAAGACATTTTTTATACAAGTTTAAGACACAGAAAATATTTTTTTCTTTATATATTGTAGAAATGTGTGTATGTGTGTGTGTGTGTGTGTGTGTGTGTGTGTGAGTATATACGCATGTGTGTGTGTGTTTATGTTGAAATAGTTTTTTAAATAGTTTTTGCTTTTTTTTGTTTTAGTCAATCAGTAACTTGAAATAAAAGTATTGCCAAATTAACAACGATATGTGAATTTCTATATTTGAAAAATTAAATGCTACGCACATTTCGAATATTTATAAACTATATATATATATATTTTTTTTTTAAAGCAAATGAACATTAATTTAATAATTATATTTAAGTATTTTAATTGAAATGCTTGCAATTGTTTTTATGGCTCTTCGGGTTTTCTTGTTGATATATTTTGAATGCTTTTGTTTTTTGTTTGGTTTTTTTTGTTTTTTGTTTTGTGGTTTGTCAAAATGATGTTGTATAAAAATGTATATAAAATAAATGTCATTTCCTCTGCAAAACTTCACGCATATACATATATATCATCATTTTATTATTATTAATGTATAATAATAATAATAATAAGATTTGTTTATATATTTGTTTTGCTTATTGCTGTTCAAAATTGGCTGCCATGCATATGTCTTCGATATGAATTGGTTTTTGTTTTGTTTTGTTTGGTTTTGTTTTGTTTTGTTTTGTTTGGTTTTGTTTGGTTTTGTTTGCATTTCTTTCATGTGCTTTTATTTCGTTTATACATTGCTGTTTGGTATTTCAAGTCTTCTGTTTGTTCAGTGAATTTGTTATATAACTTTTTGTTTTTTGCAAAATATAATACTCGATATTTTGTGCGTACGCAGTTAGTGCAAACATATTTATTTTGTTTTTTACATACTTTCATTTTGTTTTGTCAAGTTTGTCATGTTGCAATAAACAAATCAATGTTTGTTAATTAAGTATTTCGGTAGGAATTTTGTTCTGTTAAATACTTTCACATGCTATTTACATAAACTGTCTATTATACTTTAATATATATTATTATTATTATTATTTTGTTTTTTTTTTTGTTTTTTTGTATATTTTCATTTTTGCTTCATTGTAACTATTTGAGTAAGTTGTGAAAAAATTAGTTTGCTTAGTAAATAAAGTGCATGCCTTAAACATATTATTGGAGAAAACAATAGTTGAAAATATATAAACGTAGTTCTTCTGTTCTACAAATATTTGATTTAAATTGTGATTCACTGATTGCAAAAAACACAATTAACTAATATTTAGCTAATAAGTACCTTGTCTAATTGTCAATTGGAAATATATTCATCTTTCAAATTATTGTCTACAAACATATATAGATATTAAATCGTTAGTATTACGTTTGTGGTAATCAATCGAACTCTTTGATTTCATTTGGCTATATGCATTACGTCAATGGAATTTCCCTGCTCAACCAAATCAAGAAACTTAAATCTCTTGCACACCCCCTCAGGCTCCTTGCGCCGTGTCGTAAAAAAAGCATCAACTTATCGTACTCCTGACCGCACTCATCACTCATCACTCATCACTGATCATTAATCCTGCATCCTGTTTACCATGCCCACAATATCGCTTAGTGCTCTTATCACGCATTGGCCAGCACGAAGGTCACAGTCACCATCAGGAGGTGCGCCACAATGACGGATGCCGACATCCTCAGTAGGGTGCTGCCACGCCCACACTGCTGTATCTCAATCTCCTCGGGATGATAGTTGATGCACTTCTTGGGCCGCCGGCGCGACTCCTGCTCCTGGCTCTGTCGTCGAGTGCTGCAGGCGCCTGTTATCAAGGACAATATGTTAGATGTTAGATGTACAGATCACATTCGAGCTGGTTAACAATCGATAACACTATCGATAGTATCGACAATCGATTCAGATGCGAAATCAGAATGTGCCTTTAGTTAACACGATCTAAGGCCTAAACTAGGCATTTTTTAAATCAGAGCATAGCACTATCGATAGTATCGATAATTTAATCAGATACAATCGTAGTATTCTCTTCGATTGATATAAATGAATGGTTATGATTCAAGGCCTCAACTGGGAATATTTCAATTCAAAATTTTGCCTTTGCTTGTATGCTATAAATACTTATAACTTTACATAATCGAACTTTAACTCTGATTTATTACTATTTCCATGATTGATATTTGAGTCTAGCATGATGAAATGTTTCTACGATCGGTTTTCCAACTGTAGCTGTACTTACCCACAATGCCGGACTCCTCCATGGGCTCAATGTCCAGCTGTTTGGAACCGCAAGGACATAACGTGTCCACTACCAACAGTATGAGATTACTATGTGGAATCTTCTGTACGCTGAAGGGGCGCTCACAGCCCGAAACATGGCAATTGGTTAGTTTACCCTGAAATAAAAGTGTAGGTATTAAGAATCAAGTTAGAAGCTTTAAAAACGCGTTATTCCCAAATATATAGACCTGGAACAAAGTAAGTATTATGAAAGTTATGGTTAACTAGAGTGAAACCCTTAAGACACTTAAATATATAGACTCAATAATGAAAGTAGTGCATATGCCTAAGAATTGAATAACATTCTGGCTCTGACTTTGACCAAGTATACCAATGAAAAGTTATGTTAAATTCATGTCATCTGTATGCTGTGAGAGAGAGAACCCGACTACTAGACACCCTGTACCCAGGTCTGCAATTCCCAAACACATCTTCGTACACATACACATATCAAGCAGTTCAACGACAGTGCAAGCAAACAGTGCTCTGCGGACACTGGTTTCCGCAACGTTTTTATTTCAAACAAACTTGAACTGCAATTGGTATACAGAAAGCTACTTGCCAGATTTGCTGTCTCTAGCTCTTATAGTTCTTGAGAGACACAGGGGCAAGTCTGTGTTGAATCGGCTGCTGATGTTGATCAAGAATATATACCTAATCTGGTCGGAGAGGCCTTTTAAATACTCCCTCTTACAGGGTGTAAAAGACACTTGTCTCATTTTATAGTGCACAAAATGTATGATCTATCATTCGAGAAATCAAATCCTTAGTTGCAATAGTAGAACTCTTAAAGGGATTACTCTCTGCCGACTCATATTTAGTTCATTTAGTTTTCCATAGATTTCATCGATGTCTCACCTTAAGTGGATTGTTTTGGCCGCCTTGATTGAGGCGTTCCGGCTGCAGCATATAAAGATCGGTACGCAGATCGCAGCGTCTCGCATTCTGCGGATCAGGCGTGAATCTGGGCCCACTGTGCGGCTTATGTTGCTTGGGCGGCGGGGTTGTGTATTCCTAAGGATAGCATAAGTAATTGTAAGTAATTATAATAATAAATAACAGTGTATAGCACGCACCACATCCGCCGTGGTAAAGAACTCATCCATTTCTTGGTCCACCTGCAGATTGTACTCATTTTCCTCCTCATACTCATCCGAATAATTGTTTTCCACAAAGACCACATCCTCGTTGTCATAGGTCTCATAATCATCCTGGGGCCAGGCGCGCAGCGAAGCGGGCATAAATGATAGCCAGGTGGTGCTGAGTGCCACCAAATGCTGCAAGAACCAGCTGCCCAAGCGATGTGGTTTCAAAATGCCACCAGCTGCCGTATAGGGATTATCTGAGTCCGAGCAGACGCCCTGATAATCGTTGACAGTCACACGCTTGTAGATGCGATCCTGCACCAGCGAGTCCATAATGGTGCCATCAATCTGGCCAAAGAACTTGCCCGTATGCTCCATTTCCTCAGAGATGATCACAAAGCCGCTGTTGTCCAGCACATAGCAATCAAGATTATCCGAGGCGCAGGTTCTCTTGCAGCCCGTCACGCCAGTGCACTATATATATATATAAACCAATCGATATCTAGTATCCAACTCTCGACAAGATTACTTACAGCTGATGTTATATTGATGAAATGTTTGGCCAGCGAATCGTGCTGAAACTGCAGACCAACAACCCCAGCTGGCGCCTTGTGTCCACGATGCTCCACAAAAATGGCATGGGAGGCGGTGACCAAAGTGGCATTCGACTTGATCGCATAGCCAGATCCAAAGGGTACGCTATACACAAAGCTATCCGGCTCCACCGAGTGCTGATCGATGGCACGTTTGTACCAGGAGCTGTCCATGGCCCGCACATTGTCCTCGCTGAAGTGGCTGTGGAAATGACAGGAGAATAATAATATATCAGATGAGATCAGCTGAAAATACTACCTAAGCCATAGATTAATCTGGCATATCTGATTAATCAGTATAGCAACAAAAAGATTTCTTAATATACACTTTAAAATCCTTGTCAATTGTAAGATAATCTTTTGGATTTAAATAAGATTTTGTAAAACGAAAATTATTGCTTGCTAAGCTGCTTTCAAAACTTAATTATTTATATTTTGAAGTGAGTTTTTTACTGAACCAAATTTAAGTCCGATAAGGACACTTAAATAGTACTTTGAAAATTATTTTTATAATTTTCTAATTGGTTTTCTATCGATCTAAATTAACCAGTAAGTTCTATGAGGTTTAATAATAACAAATAAAAAATATATTAGTTTTCTTGACAGAGGTTTAAATTTGTTAGCTTGTAGGTGGAATTCTCGAAACTTTATAAACTGAGGATATATGTATACCAAAATTGAGCATTATAATAATATCCTTTTGTTTTTAAATTATATAAAAACTAAATCGTACAATTTTAAATAAAATTTAATTAAAACAAGTGTTAGTTTGTGAATTGTTTATGATTTTATATGGCCACTTTCAGCTAATGTCATTGAAGCATTATAAACTTTGTACTTACGGTTCCGGCGTATCCTCAGGTCTCTTTATATGATCGATCCAGCGTAATAAGCCCGAGCGTGTTGCCACAAAGGATGTGGCCACCACGAATTTCTGATATCCTTGCCTGTGATAAGAGAATACCAGGCATATTAGTTAAGAAGTATTGACTGTTAGATCAGCAGGGGATCTAGCTCTTCCAAACATGGCTGCTAGTTAACAACGGAGTCTACACATCATCTCAAATACTTAAGAAGAATCTTTGGGACTGGTGTCGAGCGTCATTTTTTTTTTGGTGTGTTTTGGTTCCTCAAAGCGATTGCATTTTCAAAAACTACTTGACCAGTTAGAACACTTTTCATTTACCTCTTCAAAATTGCCATCAATGTGGCGATTGGACTAAATGTTTATAAATGTGCATTTAAATGAAGTTTATAAATTGCATTATAAATCAATATGTATATATATATAATAAATTATTTATGCAGTGTGGAAAGAACATTTGTAATTATGATTATAGAACATTCGGTGGATGCAAAGAAATGTTTTTGCATTATAGAAAATAGAGTGAGGGAAATATATGCAAGAGAAAATTTTTGGTGCTTTAGTGTTTGAAAATAAATGTTCAAACAAATGAAATTTAATGTCAAATAAAAGGAGTTAAAAAATAATAATAATTTTTAAAGATATGAAATTTGTAAGAAAACAATCGGAAGCTAAATAAAGTCTTTAGAATTATGACAGTTTTATTAATAAACTATTTATTTTCAAATAACTGAAGTAGAAATAAATAAATATAATTTAAATACATTTAAACAAATGATAATATTTAAACAATGACTAAATATTTAAAACCTTTTTAGATATAAAGAAAAAATGCTAAGTTCAAAAAATAATACAAATAATTAAAATTGTAATAATTTTAGAAAACAAAATATTCACTGAAAAAGTGCTTTGACCACAAAATAAAAAAGTTAATTGAAAGATAAAAGCATACTTCAAGCAAAACTTACTGTTTATCCTCCTTGCCATTTGAGGTGGCTGTTGTATTGCGGTCCAGACCATCGGTGACCATGGCATCCCGCACCAAGCTCTGAATGAGGGTTCGATCGCAGAAGTAGGGCTCGGCCTTGCGAGAACCCTGCACATTCAGATGCTGTGCCCCAAAGTGGGAGGCGCTGGGCGAGGTGCCATGCAAATTGTGATGTGGCTGCGGGGACTTGGGTCGCACCTGTAAATTACACAGATTACACAGAGATCAGTCACAAGTTTCAATTTGG
Source organism: Hirtodrosophila histrioides (assembly GCA_037075165.1). Lineage (NCBI taxonomy): Eukaryota > Metazoa > Arthropoda > Insecta > Diptera > Drosophilidae > Hirtodrosophila > Hirtodrosophila histrioides. The sequence continues at coordinate 60,018 of JBAMCL010000283.1, forward strand.
AACATTTATGATCTTAATTATATATTTTTATGCACAAATTATGCTTTGTTGTGTGCATATAATGTCTTTAGGTTGTACCGCATCCAAACACTGAGTAAAGCATCAGATTCAGTTTGATTTTGATCATTTTGGTAGAGCTGCGTGCTTTCGTTTTGTAGAACCCGAATAGAAATTTGTATACCCAGAGGGTATTATAATTTTGTCAACAATGTGTCACGCATTGATGGAGACCGCACAAAGTATATTCATTCTTGATCAGCATGAATAGCCGAGTCGGTATAGCAATATCCGTCTGTCCGTCTGTTTTTATGCATACCAGTTTCTCAGTTTTAGACCTATCGTAATAAAACTTGGCACAGATCCTACTTATTGCTGCAGGCATTACATATGTCGAAACCGGCCGGATCGGACCACTATAACATATAGCTGCCATAGGAACGATCGGTCGAAAACTATTTTTTTGTATGAAAACCTTTTTTGTTTGTGAAGATATCGTCACTAAACTCACCCAAACCAAGTCCCTCTAGTAATTAGACAATCTGACCAAATTTGAATAGAAACTGAACACTATAAAATATAGCTGCCATAGGAACAATCGGGTGGAAAGTTAGTTTTTGTTTGAAAAACGTTTTCTCTATGTAAATATTGCTGCGAAACTCAACAATAGCAAGTTTTATTATACTTCATATAGTTATCTTTAATTTTTATCAAAATCGGTCCACATTATTATATAAGTTCTATAGGAGCAATCGGACGAAAATTTAGTTTGTGTATTAAAAACATAGCAAGATAGCCGTTCGATGGATAATAAACTACAAATTGAACATTGAAAATGCACAAAGAATGTACTAATACACCATCTGTGATTAATAGAGTACAATTTGTGATTTATTAAGGGATGAATCATCCCTTAGCAATGATTGAATTGTCCCCAAAGCCCCATAGATTTGTGATTAGTTAATCTAGGTTCGATTTTGTGCCTAATTGTTGTACCAACTATCCCTAAAACGCACGAATTGTGCCCATAATTGTGAAGTGGGGGAGTCCATAGATGCCTCTAAACTCGTTTGATTGCTTACCGACATCCACTTCCAACCGGGGCGTCCGGCGCGTGCCAGAAAGTGCAGAACCTGCTCCTCTGGCGACCCAAAGCTGGGTTCTTGATCGCGCGATGTGTATTCGCCGGAACTCTCACGCTCCTTCTCCAAATCGCTGACGCTATTGTATTCGCAGTATACCCAGTCGGGATGTACGCGCCAGTTGTCTCCCTTAAAGAACTCGGTAACTGCAAGAGATACAGGACTTAGTACAACAAGTCTTAAATAATATATATTCCTTGACGAGAGCTTACCATTGTTACGCGAATGCCGTATCTCCTGCTGGGAGACCAACTCATGGCTGCCGTACTTCTCCGGCAGGACAATAGCCAGCGTGAAGGGCGTATCCTCGATGGGGCCGTAGAAGTAGCGATGGGTGCGAGTCGAAACTCGCTTTGACTCATCGTAATGATTCAGCACAGTGAACTCTGTTTCGCCCTCCTTGGGACGAATCATGTCACCGCGCATCTACGAAAATCAAAATGATAATTTAGAAATAATAATATATATGTAAATATATCGATAGCCCACCTCATTGAGCAAATTCTTGTTCATCTCGACTACTTCATGTTCGTTGCCAACTTCCGTTTCCGGCAGTTCCAACTCCGTAATGTCCACGGAGGCGTATTTGGGTCGCAGCTGATCGATATACTGATTGCCATCGCTTAGAGGTCGCAGATCCGGATGGTACAGCACACGCCCATTGTTATCGACGATAAACGAATATCCATTCGGCCCCAGCTTGTGCTGTGGTATCATTTTGCGTATCTCCTCGATGGGCACATCGGTGCCCACCACACCCAACAGATTTGCCACGCGCACCGAATGGTTTCGTCTATCGAAGACCGGAGTTGAAACTGTCGTCACAAAGCGCCTTTGGTATTCCGAATCCCGTCCCAGGCCACCCGATTTGCCAGCGACAAATACGGGACTCCAGTGTACAGGATGATCAGCCTGATACATAATCATTGGACGCGCCATAACCAGTGCATAATCAATGACCTTCCGTCTGGCCTCTTCATAATCATTGATCTGCACAAAGAAGCCCTTGTTGGAGCAGGCCATCTCATGCAGATTACTCCGACTGCCCGAATCACTGCCTATCAGATAGGTGAAGATCCGTACGGGCATGTGGGGCCAATTGTACTGCTTAATGATGTCCTTGTGGGACTCTGAAGTGCTCTCCGTTATCAGCATTATGGCCTGATTGCACTGGCTACCCGCTCCAGATTGATTGTACTGCAAAACAAATCAATAGGTTTATGAATTTCAGAAACATATAGTCCTAATTGTAACTTCAAGCGATATGTATTATTATCAGGCCGTTCGTATTCAAGTACAGGTTAAGGCCTATGTATCTTAAAAACCTAGGATCTAATATTATAAAAAAGATACATTTAGATTTTCAGGTTGTTTCTATTTAAAGAAAAGTTAATGGATCTCATTGAGCAGAACATCAAATCATAGATAGAACTTTTTTATATCACTAATTATCCTTAAAAAGGGTTTTCTCATTGAAATGCCCCATTTAACAATTATAATGGGACTTGTACTAAGGTCGCTGTTCATTACATCCGAAAGACACAATAAGACAGTCTTTATATAAGTAATACCTAGGATCTTGGCCCTATTAAATTGTCGCCTTCCTAAGAAGCCTAAAGAATAGAAGCCTTCCTAAATCCTATTGGACTGCATAAAAGGCTACATAATTAATTATCTATTACAATTTAGTTATATTTATTAATATCAAACTTTACTTAGACAAGGTATAGGAAACATATATTATGATAGCGTCACCTTTTGTTTATTAAGTTTCTTGAAATTCATCGGGTTTTGATTTAAGAATAGTAGGATCTTAATCCAAAATTTTTAAATAAAATCTTTTAAGACCATTCGCAAATCTACTTTTTGTGTCCTACAAAACCAACACCCTATCAATGAATTGCTCTGCTTTTGATTTTCCATTGCTTACCTTATGTAATAGACTGAAGGCGTACTCGAGACCCGCGGTAAAGTTAGCCGTATCCTGCAGCTTTATAGCCTTGACTGCCGACTTAATTTCCTGCACATTATCGGGCGTGGCACGCACCATGCGATCCTTGAAGCAGGGCACTGGGGTCTTGACCACCTCCGAAAAGGTTATCAAGTTCACATAGTCATCCTCGCCAAGGGTGTCGAGTATATTGAAGGCTGTGGCCATGGCCAGATCAAAGGACTTCTCCGACATGCTAGAGGAGGCATCCAGCAGAATCATCTGAGCAAGGGATGTATTTAGTTATAAGAATGCCAGCTACATCATTATGATAAGCTACTTACAATATCCTTCGGCGAGGAGGCAGCCTGCACGAACCAGTTATGTGTCCGAAAGTCATGGATTAGCTTGCTGCCCTTGGAGCCCTCCGGGGGCCAGGCGGTGCCTGGGAAGCGACGCAGAAAGCCAGATGATGAGCCAAAGTATTGCCATGACAATGCCGGATCTCGCTCCAAGTTGTTCTGGAAGAGTGGATCCAAATGGGCGCTCCACTGCAATGCCGACTTCACGTCCGCCTCATCCAAATCGACGCCGTGCGGCACCAGAATCGAGCTTAGACTGAGATTCACCGGCAGGCGCTCGAAGCGCCGCATGAATCTGATATCCATGTGACGAGCTCCGTCCGCCAACTTGCCATCGGCATTATACTCATTGATCCTTCGTGCATCATAATGCTGCTGCCCCAATGCCGCTGCCTCCGAGTTGCCCTGCCCTTCCAGTTCGGAGAGTGCCGCCTGCTCGGCAGAGTCCATCAGGCGCTGCAATAAAGACCAGAGCAGTGCCAACAGGCATTAGTTTTATGTATTTACCTATATATATATATATATATATATAGTATATATATTCGTACACTCCCACGCTCATCAATCTGTTTAATTTGGCTGGTAAAGTTTTCCAGCTTTGCTTTATGCAATTTATTTTCCCTTGACGGCGCCTTAAATTGCACAAAGCGCAATTCTCAGTTCGATGAGCAGAGTTTACTTTTCTCCCTCTCCCTCCCACCCAATCTCTCAGTTCGACAACTTTGCGCTCCCTAAATTCGTGTGTGTGTGTTTATGTATTGAAAGCAATTCAAAGTACGTGGGATATTAGTGCGAATAATTCGCAAATTCACAGTGGTTGCAAAACGTTATAAAATTAACAAATGGAAGTGCTTAAGGTTTTCAAGCTGTTCGTGTCTTTGAAAGTCAGAAGAAAAGTAGAAAGGTAGACACTTTTCTAAAACTTTAAAATACTAACATATATATTTAACCTTAGCAAAGTTCAAATGTCCTTAGCAGGAAAAGTAAGTAAGAAGCCTATAGACAGACTGGGAGAAAGTATAATCCTATTTTTGTATTGTGCTGAATTCAACATATCACATTAATAAGATCAATATAATAATCCGCACACTTTCCACCCGTTAGGGGTGGATTTCTAACAAATCAGTTAAATACTTGTCGAATTTTTGTCTGTGAAGAGCTTTAAATATGAGCTTTGTAAACAAATATTATACATTCAGTCACACCGTATATTCCACCCCTAACGGGTGGATAATCCAAGCCCAATCATAAAAGCAAATGACTTTAAGATATTTCGTTTGTTTCTAAACGAACTTAATTGACTTTTACAAATTTGATATCTCAATTCTTTTTTGAAGAACTTCTCAAGTCGCTCTTTTAAAATATTTTCTTAAGAAGATCCTTATTATGCACTTTTGAAGCAGTTGTGCACCAGTGTGCCGTTTTCTCAAGTCAGAGCCGCTTTTGCAACTTGGTGCACAAATTATTTTCACAAGTTTAACTTGGGTTTGTGTGTATTTTCATAGGAAACAAACAAGAACTTTAGCTGCAGTGAAATTAGACGCGACGAGGACGACAAGGGGACAGAGTAAGGATCCAGAATGTGGAGGCTAACAAACACCTGCAGTCATAGACATTGGGTTCGCTATACCACCGATGTCCTGATGTGTGTGTATTGGGGGGGTATGGGCAAAAAAAACAAAAACAACATAGAGGACTACCTTTTGCTTGGCTGGCTGCACCTGAAGATGCTGCAGATGCTGAGTACGATGCAGCAGCAAGGTAAAGGAGGAGGGCGTAGGAGAGCTGGACGGGATTTCTAGCATGTGGGTGCATTGAAATAGTTGAACTACTTTTGCACAATGGTGAAAAATGCACAGCCTCTCAGCTCTTTAGCTCTTTTGGGACGGGGGGGGCGGACTAAGTCTGAAGAAGATTTCAATGTAAATTGGCTGCCGTTGGGCAAACTCAGCGCCACGGGAATGTGTCAGCGGCTTAGACAAATGGCGAGGCAGGGGCAACGAAAAGTCGGCCAGACTAGACCAGGGCCCGAGGACCCGACAGATGGACCAGGAGCAGTGAAACAGGAGCAGGACTAGTGTGTGCCACTGCTGCTGCTACTTCAAAATCAAAAGTAACCACAGAAAGAAGGTAAAAGAAAACTTGCATTGAAAACTTTTGCCTGCGCCCAGGCGCCAAAGTTATTTGCACATTTTTCGAGCACCCAAATTAGTTAAGGAGTCTTCAAGTTTGCCAAGGTGTTGACTAGCAGCTAGTTAAGGCATTAAATAATAAACAGTAGTTACTGACAGAACAAAGTCCTTCGAGTACCAGCGGGAGTTTGCTGTGAGATGGAAAATGAAGCCAGAACAAAAGATCGTTGAAACTATTTAAAGAGCATACTAGATGTATTTAAATAAAGTTTTAACTTGAATGAAGCTAAAAACTTGAATTATAATGGCTTGCCATAAGCCATCTACTAAAACCTGTAGCCGCTAAGAGAACTCAGACTCCTTTAATATATTACTTTCTTAAGAGCATTTCAAATATCCTTTTAGCGGCATTAGAGTGCTTAATTTACTCAAATTGAGCAGAAAAATGTGTTTCTTTGTTTTACAATCAATACAATCAATATTTAAATATTGTTATTAGTATTATGGTTTCTTACTTGATTGACGATTGATTGATTTTCAAGATTTGCAAACTTAACAGATTTTCCCATAGTCAAGTGAAAAGGTTAAGGAGTAATCAAATATTAGATGCCCAGGCTAAAGCGGGATGAAAGATTATATTAACAGGTATAAGAAGAATATAATTGAATATTGAACAATAAAGTAAGAACAATAGCAACGGTTGCTGTAGTTGAACTTTAATATTCTCAACAGTTAACTCGTTTAGCCTGCGTGAACACCCCATATGTAATTTATGCATTAAAAACTCAGCTCAGTGAAAAGTTTCATCAACTTTTTGAGTGTCTACATAACTGGACGCTGTCTACAACAGCGAACATGTGTATTCGCAATTCGTCTGACACGTCTCAGAGTACAACACAGTACAGAAGTGAACAGAATGGAACCAGACAAAACATGGCCTCGTGTATCAAAACATATACATATGTACATACAACTATGTGTACTATATGTGTGTATTATTATTTTTTTTTTACAATATTATGCACTTATGACAGCAGTTGGACAATTTTGCAAAAGGTCGGGACTGCTGGCCAGGCAAGGGTTGAAGGCTTGAAGGGTTGAGTCTTTTTGGGGGGGTTCGCTGCTGTGCAATGCCCTCGCACACAATTCTCATTTGACACCAGCTGGGTTGTCTGTCCCGGCGTCAGCAGCTGTCGACATCTTAACATTCAAAAGCCAACAATGACAATGACAACGACAACGAAGACGACAGCGAAGGCGCAAGGCGAAGGCGACTCTGAGAGCTGCTCAAATGTCAGGGCGCTGCCGGAATTAGCAAAATGCAGCTACTTGCACGCAATTTGTTTGCCAGAGACATATGAAAAAAAAAAAACGAAGAAAAAAATAGAAAAAAATAATATTATATGCTGGAAAAACGCAGTGCAAAATGGCAAAGAAAGCGCACAAAGAATGGCAGAAAGAAAGCGCATGAAAGCAGGGCGCAAAGTGCGTGGCAAGTGCATGGGCGTTGGCTGAGCAACAGCCTGAAAGTATGCAGCAAAAACACAAAAAAAACAAAAAAAACAAAGTCAACGACGACGAAGATTCGCATTGACCATTTGCCAAGTCAACTGGCAGCCGGTGGCGTATGAGTGATTTTTATTTTCTCTCTTTACTCACTCCCACCCACCCCTCCCTTTTAGATACACTTGTAGCGGATGTTAGAACTTTCATGAGGTCTTTGTAACGCAATAAACTAATGCTCCAAGTAAAAGAAAATACTTTCAAATTGCTAATGGCCCAACAAAGCATGCTAGAAATAAGCTTTAACATTGGAAACAGTAAAAGTCTTAGCTTTTAGGACACAAACGTTAAATCACAGCGATTTTGACTTTCAAGGGGCATTATAAGGTATTACATTTCATTCATTTCTAAATATTTTTAACATTAAAAGCAAATTGAGGCTGTCTAGCAAACTTTATATTACAGACTGATTAAAAATAATCAAATTTATAATTTTCGTTACCTTAAAGTTAATCACGAGATATAAAAAAAAAAACATTTTAAAAAATTTAGGCAAAATTTCTAATAATATTTATAATTTTCGTAACGTAAAAAAATAGATAAATATATAATATAAAACAAAATTAAATATAAACAATTTGATTTTGTAATTTTTATTGTAATTTATATTGTGTGTCTGTTTTAAATAGCCTACAAATAAATGCTTAAAAAGCACATTAAAGCTCTAGCCGAAAGCTTTACCTTCTGCCTACATATTGTGAACTTGAATGTCTAAAATAACCCATAAACAAATGCTTTAAAAGCACATTAAAGCTCTAGCCGAAAGCTTTACCTTCTGCCTACATATTGTGAACTTGAATGTCTAAAATAAGCTACAAATAAATGCTTTAAAAGCACATTAAAGCTCTAGCCGAAAGCTTTACCTTCTGCCTACATATTGTGAACTTGAATGTCTAAAATAACCCATAAACAAATGCTTTAAAAGCACATTAAAGCTCTAGCCGAAAGCTTTACCTTCTGCCTACATATTGTGAACTTGAATGTCTAAAATAACCCATAAACAAATGCTTTAAAAGCACATTAAAGCTCTAGCCGAAAGCTTTACCTTCTGCCTACATATTGTGAACTTGAATGTCTAAAATAACCCATAAACAAATGCTTTAAAAGCACATTAAAGCTCTAGCCGAAAGCTTTACCTTCTGCCTACATATTGTGAACTTGAATGTCTAAAATAACCCATAAACAAATGCTTTAAAAGCACATTAAAGCTCTAGCCGAAAGCTTTACCTTCTGCCTACATATTGTGAACTTGAATCCATTGTATTTACTCAAGGACATTATCATTTCCTAAAAGCAGTCATTAGAATTTTGTATATTATGCATTCTCAAAGAGTACACAATTTTCGCCGCTACCAAGAATGAGATTTATGGCCAATATTTGTAATTCAGTGCAAAGTAGCGATATTTTCAACTGTCTACTTTATATATATGTATGTACATACATACAGAGAAGTATGTATGGGTTTTCTTTTCTTCATTTCTTTGCAATATATTTTGCCGTCTGAGTGCACGTGCCAAATGCTGAGGCAATAACTTGTTGTAGAAATTTATATTAGGTTTTTGCGAGAGATTAGTTAAATATTTGCCGTCTTTAACGACTCGACTTGTCAGACATTCTTACATAATAATAACCCAAAGCAGTCACCAGAAACGAAAACAGCATCTTTCCTATGGATTATGCCCCAGCTATTAGACGCGACTCCGAAGGCTGCGATTCTGATGGTGTGAGGGGGTTGCGGGATGCCAAGCTGGCAAATAGACTGACATCAACCCCACACCTGGAGACACCTCCCTCCCATCCCTTTGGAGCTGTCTGTTGGGCATTTTGCGCTACAAGCGTAGCTTTCTCTCTCTCTCTCTCTCTCTCTCTCTGGAGGATGTCTGGAGGTCTCCTTTGGTGCAGCGACACATTCGCAGTTGATGTGGTTTACTTTAAGGATTATTAACGCATTTGGAAAGATCCTGTGCGTTGTGGTTGCTTGTGGTGAACTGGAGTCCATGAAATGCTTTTATGCATTCCCAGCAAAGATGGCTATCTGGCTTTTTGTTTGCTTTAAGTCTGGACAACTGACGCTGAGGTTTGCCAAGATTATGCTATGAATATAAGTTTTCCATGCATTCTTTTTTCTATTTTTGTTTTTCGTGTACAATCTTTACTTCTTTTTTAAACTGTGTGGACGCATTGCATTTGCCTGCTGGCAACTGTATTATGTCTTATTTTGTGGTCACTATATAACCACGTTATATACAACATGTTTTAGAGACACAGACACACTTACATAAAAAATTATTATTATATTCAGTGCGGAGAATTATAAATGCTCACTCGTTAAACGGATTATCTGCCAAGAGGATTGCATTTAATCTATAAGCATCCTTTTGCTGAATAACTCAGCCAGCGGCTATAGAATCCTTTTAAAGTTTTCTCAACTGACCATTCTTATGTCTCTGCTGCCTTTTGGTTGCTTTTGACACAGAATACCCATAAAAATGCATTTAATGTTGAGTTCTTCTCTTTTAAGTTGCAAAACAGCTGATATTATAGCATATTTTCAAACAATAATACTATTAAAATATTTTCAAAGTCCTATAATCGAATTACCTAATTGCAATTGAAGAATATTTAAATAAATATTTAAAGGCAATTATTATAAATTACTTAGTCAGTTGAAAATTGGAGCTAATATTACAAAACTATCGGTTGGTTAAATTAACTATGGTAAAATTAAAAGAGGTTTGTATTTCTATTAAGGAATGAATCTTGACAATTTGTGGCTAATGTGTATGCTTACAAACTCTGTAGAATTCTTTAAGAGTTGGTATACTTAGGACTTTTATACACTTTTCTTTTAACACA
>JBAMCL010000283.1:75000-133817 GCA_037075165.1 Hirtodrosophila histrioides
TATCTTTGAAATATGTTAATGTTTAAAAAAGCCCAATATAACAAAAAACTCTTAAGAGTTATTCAAATTGTGCACTGTATTTTGATGCCATTGACATATTTAGCAATATTTCTCTTTAAGTAATCCACCATCATAGTATAAGCTTGAATTTCCAGAAAAAGACGCGTTTGTCACTTAATACATTTTTGTAAAATATTTATTCACATTTCTGTTAACAACATAATCAATTTGTTAGCCACGATGCTGCTGCTCCACACAATTAAAGAGCGAGTTTAAATCCTTTATATCGATGACAAGATTTCCATTGCGAGCATAGAAACCATCATTGCAAGCAGGTGCAGCCAGGACCACCATTGTATAGCAAACAACCAGCAATAATACACAAATAAAATCGTACATTTTGTTGCAATATATTTATTGATGTTGCGAATAGCTCGAAGTCCAAGTAAAAACTGCCTGCCAAAGCTCGCCAGTGGGCTGTATTATATGTAAAAATCATAGAATGACCCCACAGCGTCGTAATCACTTAACGGGCGATTCCCAGAATCAAGTTCTTAAAATGTAAACACTAGATTAAAATACACACACAATACATATATACCTATATATATATATACATATATTTGCAGTATTATATACATCGATTGTGGAGCAATTATATTTATATTAATTAAATACCTCAAGCGTAGCCGTGTCTTGGCAAAATGTATATTTCAACGAGCTGCGGAAATTCTGGTTTTTATGCCCTGTACCCCTAAAATGGGTAAAAAGGGGGTATTGGATCTGTGCTAATGTATGTAACAGGCAGAAAGAGACTCTATAAAGTATATATATTCTTGATCAGTATCAAAAGGGATTTCGATTTGGTCATGTCCGCCTGTCGGTCCGTGTGTATCTCAGCAACTATAAGAACTAGGGACACCAAATTCGTAATGTAGGTTCATGTATAGCAGGCGCAGGTCATGTTTATTTTGGATTCGAGATATCTCCCCCTTTCCCCCGTTTTGCAGTAACAATTTTCAATATATGTAAAAAGGTTGGCAGCGCCAGACAGGAGTTAACAGCAGGCTAACAGCTGTTAGCATTAGCAGAGACACAGTCAATTGGTATAAGTCAAAGAGATAAGTCGACATAAAAAGAATTAGAAAAGCAGAGATCGGAAATTAAGTTGAAAGTTGTATTAAGCCGTGAATGCAGAACGTTATATGAAAAGGAACAGTTGTAAAGCCGCGAATACCGTCTGTCTGTCAACCAAAGCAAACATTAATCTAAATACTTTATAATTCTTAGCTCTAATTTCAAAATAATAAATAATAAAGAATATTGTTAATAAACAACTATTCACATATATAGCTTTGGGATTGGGCATGGACAATACTTCAGTCGCTCTTAATCTACTGTCCAAATTTCAAGTCGATCGGATAATAAACACGGAAGTTATTCACAAAAGAAGATTCAATACTGCAAGGGGGGGCAAGAAGCAGCACGGCCACCACTTAAAATGCCTCGCTTGCGCTATCGCATGTGCTGTCGCTTGTATGTGTGTGTAAGTATACGAAGATGCAATCGGAAATTATTGGACTTGGTTACAGGGAGTTTTGTAGTCGGGTATACTCGACTATAGCATTCTTACTTGTTTATATAGTATCTAGTATAGAAACTAAACGCTTTATGCGCCGTTTTGCACACAAGTTCGTCACAGTTTTTATTGTATTTGAATTTAAATTAGTTGCATTTGCCATTGATTAGATCAAGTGCTGACTAATTCACACTGTATTTCAACTATTAATGTAATGTATTTTAAATTGCTCATCAACTGTAGGTGTATTGATATGTTACTTATTGCAAAAACATTGGTTTATCAGTGTGCCAAGCGTAGAGGTTAAAGATAGAGTTTGTTTTAATTTAAGTTATGACACATATTTATTCTAAAAAGAATGCTATTTCATTACTTTACAGTTCAGCTAACTACTTACTCCTAGTGCATCATAAAACTTGTCATATATCTACTTGATGCTTGTGAAAACCCGATTCATTTGGCTAAACATACGAGGCATAAGTTTAATTAATGCTGGGTACTCGCAAACCACTTAATGAATAACTAGTTATTCATAATGATGATCAGCATTGTTGTCAACATTTTTCAAGAAGCTTTCCGGCTAATAAAAATATGTAAATGAATATTGAAAGTGTGAATGAATTAAACCTTTGGCATATATGGGACTCTAATGCTTTTAAAGAGCAATAGACTTACATTATCTTCTGGTTTTTTCCTGCAGCAAGGTTTTTCATATAAAAACCATATCCTGCATCGAAATTTTATCAAATGAAAGCAAACTGCTTACTTTGGTTGAAATATCTGTGTAAGTAAGTTCGATTTTCAAACAAAAACAATTTTTGTATTCGATTGTTTCTTATGCAGTCAAAAATTCTGTAATTTTGATAAGATCTTGCAAAATTTAATAATGCTTTAAAAAATATTTACAGTATGATCAATCAGGGCAAGATAATTGGCTACATTTCAGATCAGTGCCAAAAATAAACATTAAAATGTATAAAATAATGAATGGAAGTTCCCGTAATAATAGAATACATTATTATAGTAAACTTAAAGTGCCTTCAAAATGTTCTAACAATTTCCAACTAATTATATATGTAATTGTTTGTATGCTATTATGCCAAATGTGCAAATGCAAATTTTTAATTAAAAATCATAACAATTATGAGTACTTTGTGATTAAAGAAGATATGAATAAGTGTGTGTGTGTGTGTGTGTGTGTGTGTGTGTGTGTGTGTGTTGTGTGGGCACAACAAATAACAATAAAAAAGCAAAGCACCCGCCTCATAACAAAGGTCCTGGCCAGACAGCCAGAGAAAGCCATACAAAAGGTCACTTAATCCACAAAAGAATATGACCAAAAAAAATAAATAAAACGACAGGCTCCAAAGTCAAATGCAAAAACAACAACAGCCTGAAGTGTGTACGCGTGTGCGTGTGTGTGTGTGTGTGGGTGTGCTAGTATTGTCTGCTTGGGTCAGTTGTGTTGTTGTTGTTGCTGCTAGCCTACTCAAACTAAACTCTCGGCAACAGAGCCATGGCCACATTGCGTATACGCCACGTTGCCGTTGAAACTTAAGCCAACGTATGCAAAAAGGCAAACTAGCATCACAATCTGCGCTGCTTTGCCACGTTTCCCTTCATTTCAATCCCCATTACAGTTTTCTTTTTTTTTTGGTGCGTCATATCAGGGGGCAGGCGCGCTTTTGGGGGCGTGGCCACGTGTGTGGCACTTTTGCAGCTCGTTGAACTTCAAGTTGCCAGCGATTGAATGCCAAATGTTTGCTTTTGTCTGTATGTCTGTGTGTGTGTGTGTGTGTGTGTCTCGGCTTTTTTTCATAAATGTTTCAAACATTTTGGTGGTCAATCTTTTATTTGGCCGTGCAAACAACAACAACAACAAAAATGTCGCTGCTCACTTTCCGGCTTTGTTGTCAGTTTCAACATTTTTCCATGCCCTGCATCTAAATCACTTAATTGGGTAAATCAGTTTGTAAATCACTTGACATTCATTATTTGATATAGTATTATTGTTGTAACAGCACGAAAACTCTATTTTGGACTTAGTTATAAGGACATTACTTCAAAAATTCATTGCAATTTAATAAAAATTTGTATGTCCTGCTAAATGTATTGTTAAATCTATTTTAAAATTAATATAATTAAAAGAAACTTATAGATAAAGAAAGCTCAGCATTCTTCATGGGTTTTTTAACAATAATATAATTAATAATAAGATAGAAACCTAATTTCAATATATTTTAAGATCTTTTATTTATTTAAAGTTATATACACTTATAAAAACTATATTTAACCTTTGTTATATAGCGCTGGCTGCTAAGCCTTTCTCATTATTTATTTTTAATTATTATATAAACTCTTTATATGTATTATTTAAATAAAAAATAATATAAATAATTTAAAGTATATTGCATCTTTTTATACTATGTTCCCGAAGGGAAAAATAGTATATTGGGTTTGCGAAATGTCCGTCTGTTCGTCTGTCCGTATTAACGCAATTTTTTTGCCTTTATCTTTGAGCTAGAGCAACCAAATTTGGTACACATGTTGGTCTATATCGTCAGTTTATAAAGTGTCAAGATCAACATTTGCAACATTTTAAATTTAAATTTTACTTTCGTAGCATAGAATTAGTCGAAGCTCGTTTCTTAATGCGTTTTAAATAGTTATCTTTGCTATAAATATTGGTAAATAATAATCAAATACAAATAATAATAGTAAATTATGAAAACTGTTGAATAATTGAAACTATGGCTTCTAGAATCTTTGGTTTAAGAAAATTAGTACTTTTATAAGCTACAACTGCGAGGTGGATTCTTACGGCAATCCATTCCCTAATTTATGGATTGGGCTACTGATTAAATATGATGGCACATAACCTCTAGTTGTCTTAAAAGTTCTTTTAGTTCTTTTTTTCATCAAGCTAAGCTTAATGAAATCTGGTAAAGGCTTGCCTAAAATTCTACCGAATAATTTAATACACTGTTAGACTCCTGCATCTTTCTGTTCCTTGCTCGAGATATTTATGAAAGTGATTTAATTATCACGTAGCATAAAAAATAAATAAATATGTTTATCAAAAAAAGTCTTGGCCAACTTGTTGGCTATCGAAGTATAAGAATTGCCTAAGGATAACTCCAAAGCATATGATGGTAACTAAAGTAGACATCCCCACTGTTATAATTCAATTTGACCAAGCTGTCAAAATCTAAAGATGGCAAAAAGCAAATTTGAAATTCAAATAAATATTTTAATCATAAAAAAATTACTATTATCAAACAAGTTGAAAACTAACAATATTTCTGTGATTATTTCTAGCTTTCTGTTGCTTCTTGCTACTGAAGTTGAGTACAGGCAAAGAATATAAAGTCATACTTTATATTCTTTGGTACAGGGTATGTTAAAGTCAAGCTTATGCAATGACAGCACTTATTTGTTTGAAGGCTTGCTGTTTTTGATGTTACCGCTCTTGTTGTTGTTGTTCTTGTTGTTGTTGTTGTTCATGTGGGTTGATTTTTAATTAATGGTGCTTCGTATGCGTTTTGCGTCAGGGCCAAAACTTCCGGACTGCAGGACAACAGGACAACAGAGCGAGCGGCAGCTGTGCTCACTATATATATATATATATATATATATCTGTATATATATTTGTATATGTATGTGTGTATGGATTGGCCATAAGGAGCGGAAGTAGCGGCAGCAGCAGCGTCCGCCAAATAAACCCACAAAACGAAAAAATTAAATCGATATTTTGCGGAAATCATAAAAAATTATTTATGTATACCCACGCACATGAAAGGAACATGGACATGGGTTCGCCCATGACATGAATACAACGTGGACATGCGGCCAGGCCACACACACACACACACACACACACACACACATATGCATAAAAGTTGCCCCTATGCCTTGATTATAACATTTAATTGTTTTGCGTCACATTATTAATGATGACTGTACGTGTTGTTTGCCCCGTAACGCTCAAGTTGTAAATAATTTTTGGCAAAATGCTAAAGCCGAATTCTCATAATTAAATGAACATGAATGTGGGAGGCGGGAGGCGGAAGGTGGGAGGCGGGGGGTTTCAGGACGCCAGCAGATTCAACAGATAAATATCTGACACTCAATTGACGGCCTAAAAAAGAAGGACGAGAATTGAGTTCGATAAAAACGGATGGAAAAAAGGTGGCAGAACAGCGCAAAATAAGCGACTTTCTAGATACTTTACCAATCAATCAATCAATCAAAATATATATATATATATATATCAGAATGCTCCGTAAATAGCTAGAGTTTTTGAATAGCCAAGTCCATTGGTATTTAGCAAATGGTACCGTGGTCTAAGAGCATACAAAACGTGTATGAAATTTTGTGCACTGACATGCTAAGCGACACTTTGAGCTTGAAGAACAATTGCAAAATTTTACTAACTAACTTGTTACGATTTTTATATATAAGCTAGTAGCTGTAACCTGCCACTTTTGGCTGTGGCACATTGTGGTTGCATGGTTGAGACAGTAGGAAATAAACAAAAATAACTAACCACAATTTTCCCTCCCGTGCCTTATAATTTTATATGGTTTGAAGAATTTAGAAACCCATCTAACAAAAACCTTTTCTTGCACAACTGACCTTAATCCTATTTCCTGTCCGTGGTGATGGTTGGGAGTAGATTTTTCAAAATCGGGTAGCACTCTTTCATACAAGTTTCAAGTTTCATACAACAGTTTTCCGCCCGTGGGCGTAGACTATTAGTTTTTGATAGTAGCAAAGCAGCTAAGCACCATTTTAACTGTTTGAAATACAACATATTCGAAAGATTGTTTCGAGGGGCAGCGCAGAATATGTATTTTTTTAAAACAGATCCTATAATGACGCCTACGCGAACTCGAAGAGTGGAATTGGAAAGTATCAGAACAAATTATACACTAGAAGTCGATGGCAGAAGATGCTAAGAAAGATTCCTTTTAATATTAAATAACTTAGCAACAAAAGAGATTGAGAGATTCTTTGCCTCTAAGGTTACCTAACCTAACATTATGTTTGGGTTGTCAAAAGTTAATCGCTTTCGTTAAATTTCACCCTGCTATCGATAGTTCTTAGGCATTGGCTGCTCGCTGTTAAATCACATGTTTACTCGTTACTTTAATTATCTCGTTATTAGTGTTTGTTACATTGTATGTTCTAGGGTTGGGTTGGTAAAAAAAGGCTTTATGCAAAACTAATCATTGTTAATACAACACAATACAAAAATTGTGTGCTGTTTTAGACTGTGGGTAAGCGAGTTAAATTTGAAATTTTCTTAAATCTTTTGTGAGACAGTGTTTTACTGTGCAGAGGCAACGCCTGCAGCAAATTATCCTGACAGTAAACGAAGTCTATTGATACGCAGGACGCGCACACTGGCAAGCCACAAAGAGCAGGGCAAGGACCGCAACACCGCAGAGGTTCATCCCGCTGGAGACTCGGTAACCACGGCCAACTGCCAACTGCCAACTGGGAACTGCGAACTGTGAACTGCCAATTGGCAACTGGGCACGCAGTAGCCGCAGCAGCTGCGGGCGTCATCAAAACTTGTCCTTGTGGCTGGCGCACTTTAATTTCAATTTGTCCGACCCCTCTCAGCTCTTCTTGAGCTGTTGTTGCTGTTGTTGTTGCTGTTGTTTTTGCTTGGGTTTGTTGGCCCACGGCAATTTATTGTTTTCCACTTTACGCCAGTGTCCCACTGAGCATCGCCATTTCCCGTTATTGTTTTGTTGTGCGTGCGTGTGTATTTTCAGTTAGGTCCTTAAATTTTCGAGTTTTTGCCATTTGTCGCGTGCGCTTTGAGCTATTGAGCCACTTGTCAATTGTAGGCACTTAGGGTAGGGGGGGGGGGCTGCAGGGTTGGAGTTCACTTTTTGAGGGGGGTAGGGTTTACACTTACCATGACAGCGTTACGCTTGAAATCCATAAAGTTCTTCACCTCGGCTGCTAATTCACGCAGCAGAATGATGCCATCCTTGCGCTTCACTTCGATGTCATTGTCCTTAAAGCGCTGCAGAGAGAGCAAGAAAAAAAAGGAAAGGAAAACAAAGCAAAACAATTGTCAGTAATTTCTCGTTGTTAGTGCAAACAATAAACTATGAAATGTTATATAGCAACTGGCCACGCCCACAGCGCCCAAAACAGCAATCGTAGTCCCTTCTTAAATACCCTTTAATACCATTGAATAAGTAAGCAAGCATACTCCCTCTTTACACCCTGTATTCGTAAAGTTAGGTATCAGCCAATGCAGTATTTAGTATATTGTTATATTCTTGATACAACATCATATGATAATTCGAATTTGAAAGGAAGAGCCATGATTTTTGGTATATGTATATTTCAGCCTTATATCTTAAACATTTCATAACGATTGGAAAGTAAAACCTTAGTCAATGAAACTAGAAGTTTCCTTTGATAAAGTTTTCCTTTTTTCCTTTACTTTAGCTCTGCTTACAGAGTATCTGCTCGTCGTGTACTCTCAACTATTTGCAGCTTACTTCTCAGTTATGTAAAAGGGTTAAAGGGTTATAAAAACTTTTTCATTTGCTGCTTTATATATGTACATACTCCACATAAAATTGCTATGTACTTCAGTTCGCTTGCTGCGACTCTTAAATTGATATAAAATTGATTTTAATGTATCTTATTAATTTAATACGATTTTCATTGGCGGCACGTGCGGCTTGTGGCACAATTTTGTCAGTTAGTTAAGAGTTCAAATTGATTCCAAATTGCCAGCCTGAGGCATTTGAAATTCATTTGAATCAGGCAGTATCCTTAAAAGCCAAACAGTAAAAGCGCATTTTCAAATGTTTAATTAAACTGTTTTAAATCAGTTTCAAGCCCTTGGGCAACACACAAATAAAGATTATTTGATTTATATAGAATACTAAGAGAGAATGAATAATAAGTTATTTTCAAGAATCTCAATGATTTCTAAAGGAATTGCTTATTATTTGTCTGCCAATAATATTGAATTATAATAATACAAACAGATTTTAATTTCATTTTAAATTTTATTCATGTGTCATTTTAGTTTATAAATGCTTTTAGATTTATATTTAAATGGAGTTTCCTTCTTAATACACAGAAAGTAAGTGAATGTACATAAGCTTTTGAATAGAAAGTAAATTAATAGAAATAAAGGAAAGTTATATGAATTGAAAGTCCATAAAAAGCATATTCTATGTATCTGGGTTTTCAACTCCAATAATTCCCTACAAATTGAAGTAACTTTAGAGACCTAGTCAAATAAATATGCATATTGGAATTTGACTAGTGCAAATCCTAATACAAACAATAATACACTTTTATTTAGTTTATGATTGATGATTACTTATATTTCTTTATATTTTATTGTTTACTTTAGCACAACACAACCAGCCATTTACAAGGTTCAATAGGAAGAGGAAGTTATAAAAAAGAGTGTGCCCGTAGGTTCATAAAAATAGAATCCTATAATGTTAAGTTTTGTACTAATTTAAGTGTGAGAGGAGTAGGAGGAACTGTTATTTCCAACAATGCAATTAAAAAAGGAATTTGGAACTCATAGTATAGTAGAAAGTAAAAAATCTTGATATTTTTAGACTGCGCCTCAAGGCATGCATTGAGAATTAATTTTGTTTGTTTTTTTTTTAATATCGCTGGAAACGTTCAGTGCCTTCAGAACTTAACCTAACGTGTAAGGAGAAGGGTAATTTGGATACAGAGGGATGCCTTAACTACTATATTTACAAAAATTAATAAACGTATAATATTATAATATAGGCGCAATAATAGCTTTGACGATCAGAGCCTTGGTTGAGAATCTTGCTACCGATGGTCCTGAACATATACTGAAGTATGCTATAAATATTTATTCGTGATTTCTTTTGTTGGTTGCACAGCTTTCTTTTTTTATTAATTGAAAGCTTTTTCTTGCTATCTTAGAGGCAATTTAATCTAATTAGAACTTATAATATATGTATATTGATTAAGGTCTAGTGCTTGCTGAGGAATATTATGTAGAAGCTAATTTTAGGCAAGGTTTGCAGAACCTTATTATGTATTATGGACCTTAGATCCTATACGGCATATCTTGACTGTGATAAATAACTTTCTATATATCATAAGTTACAAACCAATCATAGTTTAATGACAGCTCTTGGAAATGTTGTTACCAAATATTAGTACTACTTAGTAGAACATATACTGGTACTAGTTTAATTTCCTGGCAAGTCTCAGAAGTCAAAGTCTTTCCACCAATCCCGCTGTTCCACATGATATCCGTATAATGCCAGAAAAATGTCTTGCCAAATGCAGCGGACATAATTTGGGCGTTTTAAATCCCCATGTTGAATTTATAATGCTTCCAAAGACACGAGCAACCATTTGTGCCACATTCTTTACAGCGTCAATTCACACACACACTCACACACACACACATCTGTGTGATATATACATACATATATCTGAGCAGTGACATTTTCTTCAGCGAACTAATGAATGCCTCAAAGACTTTTCCCATGCAGTTTTAGTTTTGTGGTAGCATTTTGTCTCTAACCACGAATGTTTGCACTGTGTATGTGTGTGTGTGTGTGTGTGGTGTGTGTGTGTGTGTGTTTTTCACACACATAGACAAAGAGCGGCTCTAGCTATAGCTTCTATGCGAGCCTGCTTTGAAGACGTTGACTGTGCCGCAGTTTCGCAGTTGGCTGCTGCTCCTGCTCCTGCTCCTGCTGCTGGCACTGAATCAGTTAAGAAAAGTTTTCTAATTAATTCGCTAGGGACATGTACAGACGCACACCCACACACACACACAGAAATATTATTTAACTGACAGTTTTGTTTGAAATGTGACAATTGTAAGGCAAAAAGTAGGCGTCGACCACGCCCAAACAGCTAATTGGTTTCCCAGTGCTAAATGCATAAAAGTCATAAAATGCATTTGCAGGCAACGACGCGGCCCCAACCCCAACCCCCTGCCCCGAATAAGTATGCCACAGATTTGCTTTCGCTACTCATCAGTTATCAAATGGGATGAAAATGGCAAGAAAAGCAGAAAAGAAGAGAGAGAAAAAAGCGAGCATTAAAGGAAGAAAACTCATCAAATCTCGTATGAAAATGCCATTCTGCCCGGCGCCTTCGAACATTAAAACAAATGACGACACGTTCAATGGAAAGATGATTATGTTTTGGAATGAAATGTGTCTGCCTCACTTACCCTCCCATCCCCACCTCGCCCCACCGCCGCTTCACGCAAATCACAAGCAAAGCAAAGCAAAATGTGTCAGCCATTAACATGGCCACTAAATGCGTGTCTCGTAGCAGTCAAGTTCGTTGCCGTATGTGTGTGTGTGTGTGTGTGTGTGTGTTGTGTGTGGGAAAGTGAGCTAGGGAAAATGCCAAGGAAAATGACGCCAAACTTGTTTGTATATAGAGAGCGGGCACTGTCTGCTGTGCAACGGCATGTGAAATTTAATTAGACACATTAGGCAGCAAAGTGATTTTGGGGGCGGGCGAAACACGTTTACAAAATATATAGACAAAGTTGATGAAATGAAAAGTCAAGAGCCATGTCTATCTATCTATATATAGCTTATCAGCTTAATAGACCTCAATTTACAACGGCATAGGCATTTTACTCAGCACATTTAATAAAAATAACTCAATCATTTTCATCCAAAGTTTCTTACTTCAATAACTTTAACACAACTGAACCAATTTCCATGTGAAATGTTTCCTTGTTTCTAATAGTTCCTCTTGAATTTGGCGCATAAATTTTTAATCATTTTTAATCATTTTTTCATTCAAAAATACCAAAACTTGTAACAGACAGAAGGAGACATATCCGACTCCACTAAGAATGCATATATATTCTTAATCAGAATCAACAGCCGAGTCATCTGGTTATGCCCAACTGTCAATCTCCCTAAGCTGAGACTTTTACCGAATCGAAGCATTATATATATAATAGCCCCTCATAAGAACGATCCGTCGGAAAATGTGCTTTTGTAGGAACATTTTTAGATGTTTTGGCATGGGGGCAATTTTATTTCGATCTCTTCTTCGGCACCCGAAAAAATCGCATTTCTTTGTTGACTTACAGAATATTATAAACATATTCTGGGAACAGCAATTGTAATAGTAGTACATTGGAATATCATGATTTATTTTGTCTTATAATAACTATTGTTTTGGTCTTATTAACATTTCAACCGATTTAAAACAATAGTTCCAATGCTTCCAATAAGGTTTAGTGTCTTTGTTCAGATTACTGCAAATAAATCAATAATTAATGCTAGCAACAACTGTATACATTATCATCACTGTTATTTTCGTACCAATCGATCTCTGAGTTCTGCCACCAATTTACTCCACAGAAGACTTTGAAGTCAGCACCCTCAGAAGCACGCATCACATCGCCACCATTGCCAGTGTAATTACCAAGCGATTTAAGCCGGAAGTTCTCCTCTTCACTTCCAATAACAAAGTTATCGTAACAAGCGTAGGTTATACATTTCTTATTATCTATAAGTTGAATATAGAGTTCATGTTGTTCTTGGGTGGTTAATTTGTGTATCAGTTCTAAACCAATCCAAAAACTTTCACTTAGGTCGCCAAAACCATTTTTGTATTTCGAAATATCTTTAGCAAATGAATCTGCTTTGACACGACGCTGAATGACAGTCCAACCTGCATTTTTAACTTTGGAAACTAACCTAGTTGCGGGTTTTCCAGACTCAGCCAGTTGATTTTCTTTTTCTGCGAGTTTTATCTCATCAGATTTGGCTTTTGTTTGTAAATTCGCATTACTCTCCTTCAGTTTGTTGATAGTCTTTTTATACTCCTTCAATAGATCGGCTTGTTCACTAAGTTGTTCGGCATTCACTTTCAGTTCAGCTTCCAACTTTTCTATTAAATCATCTTTATCCTCTAGGATAGATTCCTTTAAGTCAGTTTGCTTCTTATTTACATTTGTGAAATCATTTTGACACTTAGATGCTTGACAAATCTTAAGCTCAGCTTCCAACTTTGCTATTTGGTCGGTTAGGTTCTTAATTTTGGATTCATAATCTTGGTTTGTCTGCTTTTCATTGTTTTCCAATTGAGGTTTTAGCAACAGATTGAGTTCAGAATTTTTTTTATGAAGATCTAATGATGTCTTCAATGACGATATTACTTCATCCTTGTCCCTGCACATTTCTTCGAACAACGACAATTTTTCCTTTAAATGTTCATAGTCTTTGGCAAACTGTAATAAAAATAATTTAAAAATAAGCCCAAGGTTCATTTTTCCACAAGCTTTTTATGCTTACCGTACTATTGTTAATGATTTCAGAACCCAGCACATTCGTCAATTGAATACTCAATAATTTTTGAGGGTCTACCATTGCGATAATAGGAGATTGTAACACAGAGGTCTGGTTCGATGAGACTAATTTTCTATATAGTAAAGTACGCTTATAAACGAGCTTTGGGTGAATGTTGAAACTTAGAGCTACAGGTGGGGTATACGATTATACTCGTACTATAAATTCATCCGTAACTCTTTCCTGCTGATAAAAGCCACACCAACATGATCAGATGGTAAAACCTAATTCCATTGTTGTTTCCAAATTGTTAGAATTTTTGCAGATTTGTTGTTACTTTCTTTTATTTTGGATTGAACAGAAGTAGTAGAACCTAGTTTACTGTACAAAGAAGTACAAGTAGATATAAATAGGTTTTTAGATGAAGCTGTTGTCAACATTTTTAAAAAAGTTTTTAATATCGAATACTGTATTCTCTAAAATGACACCTGATTCTCGTGAATAGGAAATTAAAGAGTTTAGCACGTTCTCCGCTGGATTTATATTCTCCCTTAAGCCTTCAAGCGCGATTTATTCTTATTACTCTAAGTAAAATCTCCCAAAATGTATATGCATACATATATTCTTGATCAGCATTAATAGTCGAGCCAATATAGCGTCTGTCCGTATATTTCTATGCAAACTAGTCTCTCAGTTTTAAAACAATCGTGATGAAACTTGGTACAGATGCATGTTTTTGCTGCATTACCACTATAACATATACATATGTAGCTGTGATAGGAACAATCGCATCGAAATTGAGTATTTGTATTAAAAACATTGCTCCAAGGGAATATAGTATCTTCAGCACGCCAAAGATAGCCATTAAATCGTGTTCTAGTTCTAGATTTTAGATACCCTGGAAGTGAGTTTTGACACACATACATTTAAAGGCTTATCGGTTTTTGCAGTGGCAATAATTCGAATCGCAATACGCAGAAGTTCTGATAACGCGCGGCTTATAGAATATATAAATGTCGGAAATGTCTGCCGAGTATGCACTTATTACACTCCGTACCAAAAATTGGGTAAAAGGGAAGAAGTTATACAAGAAAACACTTTCGAACGGTCTTGAAATGATTTCCTGGCTTGCACTGCCGTTGAACTGCATGATAAACATATGTTTCGAAAATTTTAGACCTAATTATGAGGTGTATCCCACTCCGGACGTAGCACTGTAAAGTTGTGCAGATTAGACTGATTTCTACAAGCAATAATATCCAGCACAAAACTATAAGTTACACATCTAAGTCGGCGAATACCGCAAATCACCAACCTTTATATGTTCAAGGTATTGCTTTAATATATTTAAAGACGGCAATTAAATTCTAATAAAACTAAGGAACTGCGCGACTTTACAATAAATTGCTTATTTTCAGCTTCAGTCATTTGCGATAAATATTCGATCAGCTGATATTCGCCAGCCACCACAATACACAAAACAGCTGTGCTGGACATGAAAGCCACAGTGCTCCTAAAACTGCGATCAGCGCGACATACTTTCGCAGTGCGACTCAAACTGAATAGACGGGACATAAACCAATGCTAATAAATTCAAAAGTGTTTGGGAAGCACTGGGCAAAATCGCGACAAATACAATGAGCTCCTCGAAGAGAGACTAAAATCACAAATTAAAGAAAAGTGAATACTTCTAGAAAAAAATGATGAAACTGAAATAAATTATCAGCCGGCTATTTCCAGATAAATGCGAATAAATGAGATAGTTCAGATATTAAGCAGAAGAACTCTCCCAGTTTAAAATTGATTGGCAGAAAGACAATATCGAAATCCAGAGACTTATCAGCCAGACAAAAATCAAAAATTAAGTGAAAATTATCAGAGAATACTTAAAACAAGAAGAGTATAAAAGTTTCGTTGCAAGCTTTAAAATACATTTATGTGTACATCTGCAGTTATAGATACAAATGTTCTATATAACCGCAAGTGTACTTTCATTTTGGATATAAAAAGGCTGGCATACCGAGACCACTTCATGAGTTTGCCGAAAATGCTCAACAAGTACGTGTGTATTCTCCAGTTTTTTGGAATTTTAGCCATAGCTATGGCATATAAATTACATCCAATTGTTACAGATGGTAAGTATCTCAAGGGGTAACAGAAATATCGGCATAATTCTCTGAAAGTAGGCGTCCTTTTAACAGGAGCACTCTGAGAAATAGAAATATAGATAATACACACCCTATCTTTCCAGGTATTCCGGCTAATACGAGCATTACAACGGCTCCATTTGTTAAGATCGGTCATGGATATTATTATTTCGATATGAACTTAAAGAACTGGTTCGATGCCTACCAAAGTTGCCGTCGTATGGACGCTGAACTAATTACACTTGAAACGGTTGAAGAATTGAATACAATTGACAAATATATACTTGAAATGAAGATTGACTATTGGTACTGGACGTCAGGCACGGATCAGGCAAAAGAGGGAACATACATTTGGTTTGCAAACGGAGAACCAATAAACATAAATAGTTGGTCACCAGGACAGCCCGATAATTATAACGATGAGAACTGCGTTGAGATAGGATTTAAGGCAAACCCTAACTCTGGGAATGCAGTAAACGATCGACCTTGTCTTTTCTTGAATCGGTTTATATGCGAGGCACGTCAGCCAAAAACGGCTTCGTTCGTTGTTTTCTAATGCATTGGAATTTTTAAAAATTTATAAAAAGTTTCGCACACAAGAAATTCAATTTTAAAGAAATATACTTCATATTTGGTTAGTTTACCGGTTA
The DNA here is from genome assembly GCA_037075165.1 of Hirtodrosophila histrioides. NCBI lineage: Eukaryota > Metazoa > Arthropoda > Insecta > Diptera > Drosophilidae > Hirtodrosophila > Hirtodrosophila histrioides. The sequence goes on from JBAMCL010000283.1 coordinate 90,698, forward strand.
ACGCGATAGAGATCGTATAATAAACACTGAAGAAGAAACTATTAACAAAGTGAGGATTATTTATTATATTGTATATTAGCTGGTTGACAGATTGGTGAATAGTATATATGGTGAAAATTTATAACATGTTTAATATGCGTATATTCCCGTTTGTGTGTACAAAGATTTTGTAGGGGATTTCACAGCTGGTTACAGGGTGTTCCGAAGTCTGATATACTCGCCTTTATCATTTATCATTTGTTTAAATGTGTATATAAATATACACTCCAAATGTTTGCACATTGTACAACAGCTTCTAAGTTTTGAAAAGAATGTTTTATGGGCATTGTTCCAAGAGTCTAAGAATGCCAAAAATTTACATCAGCAAACAATAAACAATCGCGTCATAAATTTGTATACATTTTAGTTCCACTTAGGATAAAAATCAAGATTCATTCAAATGGGTACCCCTTAATTGTTATTGTTATCAGACTGATCTGATCTTCAGATCTCAACTGGGTAGATTTCTTTTTATAAATCGCCGTTTTTATTATAATTAAAATGGTATACGATTTTAACATATTTAAAGAATAGATGTATGATGTTATGATGTTATGATGTATGATGTATGATGTATGATGTATGATGTATGATGTATGATGTATGATGTATGATGTATGATGTATGATGTATGATGTATGATGTATGATGTATGATGTATGATGTATGATGTATCATGTTATATTCTCCTGATGGGGAGATCTGAAGGCCAATACATTTCAAAATAGCATCATAAGTTTTTGAATTTCATTATTTCTTTCTCCCTTGTGCTGCAAGTATTTCAAGAAATAATATTGCTCAAACTAAAGATTACTTACTCCACCAACTTATTAGAAACAGCCCCAATTTCAATTTTCAGTGTATTTAAACAAAATATGAAAAACTAAGCAAGGGTATGACAGATAATTTGATGTATTATATTATGCACATATGTATGTACCTATAAGAAATATTCCATGTGTGTAGTATGTATAGTTTTATTATTTTTCCGTTGGATATAAAAAGGCTGGAACGGCGAGAGATCGAGATCATTTCACTAGTTAAGCGAAAATGGCCAACAAGTACGTGTGTGTTCTGCAGTTCTTTGGATTATTTGCCATAGCTATGGCATATAAATTACATCCAGTTATTACAGATGGTAAGTATCTCAAGTGATAACATATAAATCGGTATAATTCTCTATAAGAAGACGTCCTTTTAAAAGGAGCACTCTGAGAATTAAAAATACCTCTATTATATAGATTATACACACACTGTTTTTCCAGGTATTCCGGCCAATACGAGCATTACAACGGCTCCATTTGTTAAGATCGGTCATGGATATTATTATTTCGATATGAACTCAAGGAACTGGTTCGATGCCTACGAAAGTTGCCGACGTATGGACGCCGAATTAATATCCTTCGAATCGATGGACGAATGGAACTATATTGATAGATATATGCATGAAATGAAGATAGATCATGTGTATTGGACGTCAGGCACGGATCAGGCAAAAGAGGGAACATACATTTGGTTTACAAGTGGGCTACCCATAAATGTAAAGACTTGGTCACCAGGACAACCTGATAATGCAAATAAAATAGAGCGTTGCGTCGAAATTGGGTTTAAAACTCCAAAATATCCTCAAAATGGAATGAACGATCAATCTTGCCTCAACTCAAATCGGTTTATATGCGAGGCACGTCAGCCAAAAACGGCATCGTTCGTTGTTTTCTAATGCAATGGAATTTTTAAGAATTTATCAAAAATGTTGTGCAAACAAGAAATCCAATTTGGAAATATGTTTTCCTTATTTGATTAGTTTACTAGTAAACGAGATGGAAATAGGTTAATGAACAGTGAAGAAAAAACTATTAATAATGTGGAGATTATTTATTTTAAAGTATATTCATTTGTTGATAGATTGGTGAATAATGTGGTGACAATTTATATCATGTTTTATGTATGTATATTCCTGTTTGTCTGTACAAAGATTTTGTAAGGGAATTAACAGCTGGTTACAGGGTGTCGCCAAGTCTGATATACTCGCCTATATCATTATTGCTTTATTAAATGTGTGTATAAACATATAATTCAAATGGTTGCACATCGTACAACAGCTTATAAGTTTCGAAAATAATGTTTTATGGGCATCGTTCTAAAGTCAAGGCATCAAAGTCGTCATCAAAGGCATCGAGTCATAGAATAGAAAATTTATATTAGCAAACTACTATAAACATTGGGGTTATAAGTTTGTATACACTTTAATTCCACTTAAGAAAAGATTTAAGATTTCTGCACCCCGACCAAGTAAAAGGCAAGAATACAATTTTAAAAATATAATGCATTTTAAATTAACATAATACGTTTAATATTTTATTATTATTATTTCTTTCTTCCTTGTGCTGCAAGTATTTCAAGAAGTAATATTGCTCAAAACTAAAGATTCCTTACTACGAGTATTTCAACAACTTATTAGAAACAGCCCCAATTTCAATTTTCAGTGTATTAAAACCAAATAAGAAAAAACTCAGGAAGGGTATGACAGATTCATTGGAAAAGATAGAATAATTTCATGTATTATATTATGCACATATGTCTATATCTATAAGAAATATTCCATGTGTGTAGTATGTATAGTTTTATTATTTTTCCGTTGGATATAAAAAGGCTGGAACGGCGAGAGATCGAGATCATTTCACTAGTTAAGCGAAAATGGCCAACAAGTACGTGTGTGTTCTGCAGTTCCTTGGATTAATAGCCATAGCTATGGCATATAAATTACATCCAGTTATTACAGATGGTAGGTATCTCAAGGGATAACAGAAATATCGGTATAATTCTATAGAAGAAGACGTCCTTTTAAAAGGAGCACTCTGAGAAATAGAAATACCTCTATTATATGGATAATACACACACTGTTTTTCCAGGTATTCCGGCCAATACGAGCATTACAACGGCTCCATTTGTTAAGATCGGTCATGGATATTATTATTTCGATATGAACTCAAGGAACTGGTTCGATGCCTACGAAAGTTGCCGACGTATGGACGCCGAATTGATATCGATCGAAACGATAGACGAATGGAACTATATTGATAGATATATACTTGAAATGAAGATAGATCATGTGTATTGGACGTCAGGCACAGATGACGGAAAAGAGGGAACATTCCTTTGGTTTACAAGTGGGCTACCCATAAATATAAAGACTTGGTCAGTAGGACAACCAGATAATGGCAATAAAACAGAGCATTGCGTCGAAATTGGCTTTAAAAATCCAAAATATCCTCAAAGTGGAATGAATGATCGTTCTTGTCTCTACTTAAATCGGTTTATATGCGAGGCACGTCAGCCAAAAACAGTTTCCTATGTTGTCTGGTAATAATTTGAAATTATTTCATTATATAACTTGATCAAGCGATTAAAAAAGCAATGTGTTATTAAATATTCGGCAACTTATGGATTTGTTTTTTTTCTTCTGTTCCTAATAATGTTTATAGATTAAGTGTAATGTTGATTGTATTATGAATTAAATTATAAAAACAAAAACCAAATATCATCTTCATTTTTGTCAGCTTCTTAGCGTTATACAACCCACAAGCAATTTATAATTGCTTAACTATTTAAAATCATCATTTAATCAGCTAAATTGCCGCAGAACTTTCACAATTTCTTGGCCATTCAACATTATTATTATTAATGCCCCAAGTTGCTCCTTTGCTGAAACTTTCAATTGAAGCAAAACAATTTCAATATATATATATATATATATATACATATAAAGCGCTGCAAATCAGGCGCTGAGCGCTGATAAAGTTTTCATTATGTGGTTCGATTGAAAATGATTTATTGCATCTCAGAAACCATTAGCAACATTTCAAAATCAAAACGATAATAGCCCAATGTGGGGCAAAAAAATATATATATAAGAAATGTATTGAAAATTAAAAGCATGTCAAACAACAAACCGCAGCACGAATACAAAAAAGAATATAAAAAAAATAAGAGAAATCGAGTTCGGTAGGAAAACTAAGAAAAGCTGGTAGCAAGATGGTCGCGGCATTGGCCACGCCCACCTACCACCCCACCCCACCCTACCACACACAACTTGTATGCGATGGCAACATTTTATAAAGCAATTTCCCCGGGAGCAACATCGAAATGCAATGCACGCCTGAAGGACATACGCGAGCTTGTTGTGTGTGTGTATGTGTGTGTGAGTGTCCTGCCAGCATGCAGAAGAAAAAAAAACTATATACAATATGTATACATTATAAGGCGACAGAGGAGGTAGGTTGGCGGTGAGGGAACACGGATTGCAGCCTCGACAGCAGCAGCCATAGAAAGTTTTTCATTTTGCGGTTGACTCTGGAATTTGAAAATGTTGCGCAAGGAGTCTCGCCCGAAGGCACAAACCAATCCTTTCCCAATCCTCTCGCTTGCATGCTGGATGCGTGTGCAGTTGGCAGCATCAAACTTTAAGTGGAGCAAGGACAGCGGGTAAGGTGCAGCAAGGACTAGCATTCCTGAGCTGCTGCTGCTGCTGCTGCTGCTCCTGGCTGCTTAAATTCCAGCACAAGTTAAGCAGCTTACGCATGCAGCAACCTGGCAGCAACGTGGCAGCAACGTGGCTGCCACCTGGCTGCCACCTGGCCAGCCGCCTCACCTGACTGATTATGCGCTCAAGCCACCAAAAGCCAGCGAAGCAAGTCAAGGACTCAGTTTTGAGGCAGCAACTGCGTGCCTTGCAATGCGCTAATTAGATTTTAATGAAGATGTCGTCTGCTCCTGCAACTCCTTTCAACTACTTCCAACTCCTTCAACTCCTTCAACTCCGCCAACTCCTCCAACTGCTCCAGTTCCTTGTTGGCCTGTCTGGCAACAATGTCGAGCATCAACGCCCATGTTTCCATGTGCATTGAAGCTCAAATTCCTTTACACGTTCCTTAACTTCATTTTATTTTTGATACTTCTCGTACTTTTTAAAGTAAATAGTTTGTATACTCTGTGCTCATTAAAAATGTTTTAAAAAGCCAGAAGCTTGCAGCTTCAATCCTGGAAACTATCAGACCTGCTCCTTTTCCACTTTTAAATCAACTGCCTTGAAATATGTAAGGCCTAGTTTCAGCATCATATCAAGGATATTTATTCTATACTGTTCCAAAAATTATACAACATATCTTCTATGGAATCGTTACGAATGCTAAATTCAAAACATGTCTAAGATATTATATATTTTTGATCAGAATCAAGTCAATCGTGCCATTTGGTGTTTCTGTATGAACTTTAGGATCTAAGCTCCACAAATATGGCATACATTTATCCACAATTCAAATGAAACCATTTACAAATGAATACTTGAAGATAACTTGTGGAAATTTGGTGCACTGATACTTTTGTTCATTATCTTTGAGTTCTTCAAATTTCAAACCAATCGAATAAGGAACACAGAAGTTCAAGCATTTGGAGCAGAGGGAACTGAAAGTATGGTCTATCTTAGTGCAGAGTATCTCCAAGTCTAGCAAACATCTGCTTGTTTTTTGCTTCTAGTATTTTTCACGCTCTACGCATTTTTAATACAGTTTTCGTTAGCTTTGCGACAAAGTTTTAATTGGCAGGTTTTTGCTGTTTTTTTTTTTTTAATTGGCAACATTTCAAAGTTGTAATTGCAGCTTCAAGTTATTGCACTTTTATTCAACTCTACTACTCATTTTAATTTGAATAAAAACACTGAAAAAACAGAAAGGATTTACACACTTAATCCATTTTTTCAGTGTTAGCTGCAATTCTACATAACATTTTTCGTTTCCGACTCAACAAAGTATATATATTCTGAATCATCAATAGCCGAGTCGATATTCCGTCTGTTTCTATGTGAACTAGTCGCTCAGTTTAAAAGCTATCGTAATGAAACTTGGCACAGACCCTTGTTTTTGCTGCAGGCAGTACATGTGTCGGAACCAGCCGGATCTGACCACTATAACATATAGGTGCCATAGGAATGATCGGTCGACAACTATGTTTTTGTATGAAAAACTTTTTGTTTATAGATGTATCCTCACCAAACTTTCCCAAACAGAGTCTCTAGAGAGTTTATACAATCTGGCCAAATTTGGTCAAAATCGAACCACTATATCGCTATATAAAACTTTTTGTTTATACAAATATTTCATGCAAACTAAATTATAGGGTATATAGCTTCGGCACTTAGAAGAAAGTCGTTCTTTTTTTACGTTATAGTTTTGAAAATCGTAGAAAAGGGCCATCAACTGGAGACCTCCAAAATGGTTACTTTAAGTGGACTCCCATTAATTCTTGAGAATCGCAGAGAAGGGCGACATGTCTCTTTGTCTCTCTCTGTCTGTCTCTCTCTCTCTCTCTCCTCTCTCTCTCTCTCCCTTTCTCTCTCTCTCTCTCTCTCTCTCTCTCTCGCTCTCTCTCTCTCTCTCTCTCTCTCTCTCGCTCTCTCTCTCTCTCTCTATCTCTCTCTCTCTCTCTCTCTCTCTCTCTCTCTCTCTCTCTTTCTCTCTCACTCTCTCTTTCTCGCTCTCTCTCTCTCTCTCTCGCTCTCTCTCTCTCTCTCTCTCGCTCTCTCTCTCTCTCTCTCTCTCTCTCTCTCTCTCTTCTCGCTCTCTCTCTTCTCTCTCTCACTCTCTCTCACTCTCTCTCTCTCTCTCTCTCTCTCTCGCTCTCTCTCTCACTCTCTCTCTCGCTCTCTCTCTCTCTCTCTCTCTCTCTCTCTCTCACACACACACCCAAAACACACACACCCACAAACACAAAAAAAACACACCCACAAACACACACACACACACTGAAGTGGACCTCCAAAATGACAAATTGCAGTGGGGTCCCTTGAATTCTTGAGAATCGCAGAGAAGGGCGTTCAAAATTAAAAAACTGTTTTGTATGAATAACTTTGTTGTTTATAAAGATATCCTCACCAAACTTTCCCAAGCCGAGTCTCTAAAGAGTTTATACAATCTGATCAAATTTTATCAAAATCGGGTCACTATATCCTATAGCTGCCATAGGAACGATCGGGTGAAAAATACAATCTGACCAAATTTCGCTATATCAAACAGTTTGTTTATGCAAATATTTCATATTTTATTATATGTACTTCAAATAGTTTCCTACAATTTCATCAAAATCGGACCACATGGCTCCCATAGAACCAATCAGACAAAAATTAAGTTTTGTATAACAATTAATTCCTGCAAGGAATGCATAAATATATATTATATCCTGCTTGAAATTGTCAAACTTCAAACTTTCCGACTACACTCATTTGACATGTTAGCAAATTTGAGCTACTTCTAAGACAGCTCATGTTTCATGTTTCCCATGTGCGCTGACAGATTTCTAGTGGGAAATGTAATATCCTGCAGTGGCAACAAGTCCCATCACACATTGATGAAATTAAATATTTAATTTGGTTTATATTTTCATTAAGAGCACCCAGAGCAGGCCACTTAGCACTGCCCTTTTCCAGTTGCCTGCCCCGTTCCAGCTACCTTCCCTTCCCCCCCCAACACACAACGTTGGGGACTTCCCCCAACTGTACACATTTACATTTGTTTGCCGTATGCCTCCGCTGTATGTCATGCTAGCAATTTTCGCCACCAAACGACAACAACAGACTTAAATATTTGCATAGACAAGCACTGACTACGCTATATATACAAATGAATCTGTGTGTGTGTGGGTGTGTGTGTGTGTGTGTGTGTGTGTGAGCTTGAGCCTGATCCTGTGCCTCAACGTAAATGCATTCTACAGCTCTGCAAAACACAAAGGACACCAGCCCATTGGAGTAAGAGTTGAGTTAACCATTTGCTGGGGGCTTCCCCCAAAAACGCTCACCATTTTGCCTTGGCACGCCCCTTAAGTGCGTCCTCAACCTCATCCATGTCCTCGTCCTCGTCCTCGTCCTCGTCCTTGTTGTCGTCGTGGTAGTCATGCCTTGATTTACGATTGGTCTCTTTACAGCCCGCAACACTGTTCGGCCGCACACACTTAGTTAGCCAAATATACACACACACAACTCCAGCTCCAGCTCCAGCTCCAGCTTCAACTCCAAACAGAAACCGCAACCAGTCTTAGCCCCAATGCCACCCAAAAACGCTTTTGGCCTTTAACAAGCGCTTTGTATTTGTCACCAAAGCCTACACATGGAACCGGAAGCAGGGAGCGGCAAACAGGAAGTTGGCCACTGGGAACTGGGAACTGGGAACTGTAGCTGGAGTTAGCATTTGCCCAAACAAATGGCCAACAATCTGCATTTTGGGTTACACCCAAAAATTATAATTGCATAGAAGCGCAAACACACACACACACACACACACACACACACACACACACACACACACACATTAGCACATTGTAAAATTTAATTTTTTGTTTGTATTTCAACAACAGAAAAGACAATTGACTGGCAGTTTTTGCTGCAAATTGCAGCTAACAATTTCTAATTTTAAATTACACCCGTCGGCCGTATCTATAGAATTGCCAGTTTTAAATATGGCCTATAGAGCTAACAACTTAAAGTAATTGCTACTTTTGCTGCAAGACTATCGATAATTGTGCTATTCAGTCATTTCGATAGTCGATAGTCAACTATAACAGATGAGAGTGTTGAACAGACCTGCTCCTTCTTTTTTTTAAGATTTCCATGCTTTCCAAATTGATCTGTATCTACATATCTTTACTCTGTAGTTGTATCTTCTCAATTCTCGAAAATAACGTATCTTAAATATATGTAAATGGAATGGATTTTAAAATTATTACATAAAGCATAGACTCAAGAATTAAATGAATGTACATCGAAAGTGAAATTTAGTGAAATTTCAACTCAAACCTTGATTCATCAAGATCAAAGATAAATAATACCATAAACGTTAATAAATACATAAATGCTTGAACTGCATGCTCGGACTACGAGACTACAGAGTGTAAAAAGTCAGTTCCGATCCGATTATAGAGGGTATATAATTATATTGATATTTGCTGTAGATACCGTTCTTTATCAGAACTTCTAAGAATTGCGATTTGAGTTATTGACGTAGGTCGATAAACCATTATATGTGAGGCATAACTCACTGCAAGGTGATCTAAAATTTGTTGAGCAAAAAACAAATTTCTCATTCGATTATTCCTATGTCAGCTATATAAGATATAGTAGATCAATTTGAGTTAATATTGTTCAGCCCATTCAAAAGCCCATTCACATTTTCATTTCAACTTCATAAACACAGAAGTCTTGCATATAACTTAATTTATAATTTTCATCATGATATCTCTAAAACTGAGAGACAAGTTGCACAATCATCGCTATGTTCGTTCAAATCTTGATTTGGATCAAGCATATATATATACTTCATGGAGTCGGAAACTGCTTCTTTAATGCGTTTCACATTTTGTGACAAAATTCGAATACCCTCTGCAAGTGATTCAAAATTATAATCTTTTGATAAGAGCACTGGCATGAGTAATCACCGTAAATATCTTCAGCTGAGCAGAATGAATTTTCAGTGTTTTGTGTGTCTCTGACTGTGTCGGGTGTGTCTATATAGATTGACTTCGGACAAGGTAGTACAATATATTAATATAGTACATAGTTTAAGAGCATAGCTCGATAGACACCAACAGAAAGTGGAAATATATACGTGAGATCTCTCCTATCTGGTTGTAGAGGTTTCTTAAAATCGATTTTCAAGTGAAAACAAAGAAACAATCAAACGAAATTTGAGTTTTTACTCCCTGTACCCATAAAATGGCTAAAAAGGGGGTATTGGATTTGTGAAAATGTCCGTCTGTCTGTCCATCTGTCCGGATGAACACGTCGATCTTAGCAACTATAAGAGCTATACACTGAAAAAAAAGACCAGGTTCTAAGATCAAGAATATTCATCTTAAATATTTTGTTCTTAAAATAAGACCATTTTAAGACAAAATTACTAAATCTAAGAATATTAATCTAAAATACAGAGCCCTAATACAAAAGTTGAGCTTATTTAATGTATAATTGAGGAGTGGTGCAAATACCTACAGTGGCTCACAGCTTATTTCAACCAGCCGATAATCTTGGGTTGTCCCGAATCTTACGGACAATATAGCGCTCATCCGTCGAATTAAACATTTTGTTTGGAGCATTTCTTCCCTTATCGTGCGTCCTGTTTTCTTTTATAAAACGGTAAATGATGCTCTGGACTGTGGAATCGCTTAGTGACACCATTTCCCCAATTTTTCTCCGCGAATGTCCATTTTTAAAATGTTTGAGAACAAGTCTCTCGCTGCTCAATGGTTGTCCGTGGTCCCATTTTCACACACACTAATTATTTCTGGAGTGATCTACTTATAAATTGCCCAAGAATTACTTAAACGTATTGCGAATATAATGACTAAAGCATAGAAAAATATAACAACCGTTATTCTGCAGAATAACGGAATTTGGCTCAGCTGCACAAGTACTCTGGTTGAAATAAGCTGTGACATTGTTTTTGGTTGTTTTTTTAGTTTTAAATTGTTAAATTATTTTCGAAAATACAGAAAATTTAAATGAAGTTATATTTGATAAGCTAAACACATAGAGCTAACTACCTGCGTTTTGTATAATTTTGATATTCTCTTTTAGTTGTCTGCCATTATAGTCTGCTCCAAGTTATTTTTAGCTGCTGGTTGAAATAAGCTGTGAGCGACACTGTAAGTACTACATTGATAAATTTAGCTTTATTGTTAAAAAGAAAAAGCCTATTTGAGATTAAATATTTCAATTTATTAACATATGTACATAAACAGTACATACATACATAGGTTGTATATACATAAATTCCACATTGTCATACTATTTGTACATATGTATGTAAATGTGTCTATAGACATATTTTATGACAAATACGAATATAAAGAAAGGTTGAAAAAACATAGGCCCAATTGGTTTCTTTATCGTAAGTAAGTGTACCATAACTGCATAAGAGCATAGCATAATCTGCAATATACATACATACATACATATGTATGTATGTAGTATGTAATGCCTCAAAAAATATTGCGTCTTCGTTTATTGTCATATTCATAAGTCGACTCTTGCAACGGTTCATTTTGTTAGAGACGAACGCCACGCAAATTTTTTTTGTCACGAGCATTCACGAAATTAACTTTGCGTTCGATATCGTTGCCACACGCTGTCGTGCTCGTGACACGCGATAAAAAACGGCAAACGGCACACCACTAATAACGGTAAACCGCGCTTCAGTCATATAATTATTGTCGTTTTTCTATGTGCGCCTTGTGCGTTGTGTCTTGTGCGAAATAGTGGCGCGATCTCAGCAACTATAAGAGCTAGAGACACCAAATTTGGAATGTAGGCTCCTGTATACCATACGCAGATCAAGTTTGTTTTCGATCTCAGATATCTCCTCCCTTTCCACCGCAATTCGATCAAAAGATATAGCTTTGGAATTTGGCATGTAGGATACTTTAGTCACTTCTAATCTACTCTCCTAATTTCAAGTGGATTGAGGATATATTCTGAAACATTGTCTTAATGCAATTAATGTATTGACACTTCATAAATTGAGAATATACACCAGCATGTGTATTAAGTTTGCTTGCTCTAGCTTCAAGGGTGTGGAAACAAATTGCCTTCATACAGACAGAGGACAGACGGACATTTCGAAAGCCCAAAATACTATATTCCCTTCGGGAACCTAGTATAAGTAGAAATCAAGCGAAGAAAAAAACAATGTTGTCAACAATTTCATTCAAAAACTGATATCTACTTGTATTGTACATTGACCAAGGTTCTGCCAATTCGGTTCAATCCAAAATAAAAGAAAAAACAACATTTTTGAAAGGTTTCACCATCTACTCATTTTGTTAAGGTTCTTACCTACCACCAGATCAATAGGAAAGTGTTACGAAAGAATTTATTCTACTAGTAGTTCTAAGTTTCACCCTTCACCAAAATCTCAAACACATTAATCTTGTACTTTATTTGTAGAACATCAGTCTCAACCGAACCAGACGAGTTACAATCTCTAAGTATCGAAATGGGAGACGAATTGAAGAATGAGCCGAGTTCTAAAAATAGTGAATTTATTTCGGTAAGCATAAAGAAATCTGTTGAGAAATAAACCTTTGGCTTTTTCTTAAATCATTTTCTTACAGCCTTGCAGTGAATGTAAATATTTAAAGAATAACTTGTCAATATTCGAAGAAAAGTGCAGGGACAAGGATGAAGTAATATCTTCATTGAAGTTATCAATAGATCTTTATAAAAATAATAATGAACTCAACGCGTTGCTAAAACCTCAAGTGAAAAACACAGAAAATCAGACTAACCAAGATTATGAATCGAAAATTAAGAACTTAACTGATCAAATAGAAAAGTTGGAAGCTGATCTTAAGATCTACAGGGAACTTAATAAGAAGCAAACTGACTTAAATGAATCTATCATAAGGGACAAAGATGGTCTAATAGCAAAGTTGGAAGCTGAACTGAAAGTCAGTTCCAAACAAATTAATGAGAAAGTCGATCTATTGAAGGAGTATGGAGAGACTATCAAGCAACTGGAGGAAAGTAAAGAAAAATTACAAACAAAAATAAAATCTGATGAGATAAATATTAAAGACAAAGATGGTCTAATAGAAAAGTTGGAAGCTGATTTTAAAATTTATAAGGAACTTAATAAAGACCAAACTAACTTAAATGAATCTATCACAAAGGACAAAGAAGATCTAATAGCAAAGTTGGAAGCTGAACTGAAAGTCAGTTCCAAACAAATTAATGAGAAAATCGATCTATTGAAGGAATATGGAGAGACTATCAAGCAACTGGAGGAAAGTAAAGAAAAATTACAAACAAAAATAAAATCTGATGAGATAAATATTAAAGACAAAGATCGTCTAATAGAAAAGTTGGAAGCTGATCTTAAGATCTACAGGGAACTTTATAAGGACCAAACTGACTTAAATGAATCTATCATAAAGGACAAAGATGATCTTATAGCAAAGTTGGAAGCTGAACTGAAAGTCACTTCCAAACAATTTAATGATAAAGTCGATCTATTGAAGGAGTATGGAGAGACTATCAAGCAACTGGAGGAAAGTAATTTACATTTACAAGCAAAAGTAAAATCTGATGAGATAAATATTAAAGACAAAAATGGTCTAATAGAAAAGTTGGAAGATGATATTATTATCTACAGGGAAATTTATAAGGACCAAACTGACTTAAATGAATCTATCATAAAGGACAAAGATGATCTAATAGCAAAGTTGGAAGCTGAACTGAAAGTCAGTTCCAAACAAATTAATGAGAAAGTCGATCTATTGAAAGAGTATAAAGAGAAAAAACTGGAGGAAAGTGATGCAAATTTACAAACAAAAGCCAAATCTGATGAAATAAAACTCGCAGAAAAAGAAACTCAACTTGTTGAGTATAATAAACGTAGGGTGGTAGATAGCACAGCCACTTGTTCACCATTTCGAGGATCAACTGAAGTAAATAATTTTGTTTACGAGATTCTTAACAACTCAAAGGCAGATTGGATTGTCATACAGCGTCGTATCGGTAAATATTCATTTGTAAGGAATATGCCCGAATACACAATTGGTTTTGTCGACATAAGTAAAAGTTTTTGGATTGGCTTAGAAGCGATCCACAAATTAACAACCCAACAACAACATGAGCTGTATATTCGTCTTCTCAATAAAGATGGTTCAGAATGCTACGCTCGCTACGATAACTTTGTTATTGGAAGTGAACAGGAGAAGTTCCGGCTTAAATCGCTTGGTAACTACTCTGGCAATGCTAGCGATGCAATGCGTGCCTCTGAGGGTGGTAACTTCAAAATCTACATTAATGGAGGCTGGTGGCGGAACTCATATCTGACCGAATGGTAGGAAAATAATACTGATGATAATGTATGGGTTTTCCTAGTAATAATTATTTATTTATTTTCAGTAATCTGAATTTTGGCATTCAACCTTGGTGGAGGAATAGGAACACTGGTGAACTGGAAGATTTGATAGCGGTGCAAATGTTAATAAGACCAAAAAAATAATAATTAATATAATACAAAAGAAATCAAGAAAATCCAATGTATTAATGTAAAGTGTTCCCATACTAGGGCACAATATACTCTAACACAACGAAGAAATGCGATATTTGGGAGTTGCGTAAATAAAATGCTCTAGCAGAGATCAATATAAAATTGCTCCCATGCCAAAACAATAAAAATGTTTAAGCTACAACAAGCACATTTCCCGACGGATCGTTCTTATGGAAACTATATAATATAGTCCGATTCGCCCGATATGACTGATTCAATACGATAGCCTTAAAACCGAGTTACGATACTATATATACTATACTATATATTCATCGCTCTGACCAAGGTGGCAAACGTCTTTCTCACAATGCAGGACAAATTAATAATCACTAGAAGGATATGAAAACTAGACATTGTCAAAATTAGAAATCAGAAGCTTGACACTTAAGGGTGTGAAAAATAATTGCGGTCATACAGATAGACAAAAACCGACCTTGCAAAAACCCAATATACTCTTCTTTTTTTTCAAAATATAAAGAAGAAACAGAACATAAAAACCATCTGGTTAATATTGACTTTCACCACTGACGACCTACGCATAGAAAATGAATCATATAATAAAAAACCTTCAATAAGTGTGGGATAACATCATTAGAAGCCTATCAATACTATTAAAAATATACAACTGCACTCAAATCATGTCCTGTGGCAGTTCCTTCGCTGATTAAGTGATTCAAGGCTGGTTGCAATCAACTCAACCCACATTTAGTTTACTTTTACCTTGAAAACCGAATAATTTGCAAGCTACTTACTTTAGCACTGGCTATAACAAAGGCTAACTGTGGCAATAAGTGAACAAGAAAGAAGACTAAAAATGAAATGAAATGAAATGAAAAGAAAAACGACAACACGCGCCGCTTTTCCATCTTTTCTCCACCAGTTTTGCAGTTAAAAAGTTTTGTATTACGTGCAAAATGAGCGCACGTTTAAATTTATTTGCATGCGAATACAGAGATAGAGTGAACAAAAACAGGCGAAGGTTAAAAGGAAAGCAGACTTAAGGCCAGGTCTAAAGGGAACATTATCGCAAGAAATACAAAATGCCATTTTCTTTTGCAATTTCAGCGTGTATTTGACCCATATTTCATTGCACTCAGCGCAGAGATAGAGTTGGGAATGGTGCAAGTACACAAAGGACGCAAGTGGCACTGTAAATGAACACAGCCGTAACAACAGCTACTTCATTATCGTCCATCATCATCATTATCATCATCATCATCATTAGTAACACATCATCATTTGCCATCGATGTCTCGTCGCGTTTCGGCCCATTTCTATTCGTCTCTATATGTACATTACGTATACGCCGCGTTGCCTGTCATTTGGCCACTGCACAAATGTCTGACACTTTGTGCGCTGTCATGCCAGCCTCCCTCTATGCCTATATGTGTGTGTGTGTGTGTGTGTTGTTTAAGTCTTTCCAGAGGCTACTAAAACACGTCGATGTGGTTTGTAACGCAACCAAGTCCACAATACTCTATTCATACACACAAGGGATCATTTAAATCAAGGATATTAGATTTACAGCTTATTCTAAGGCTGTTTACCATATTTATAAAAATTACATGTCTTATAATGGCTATGTCTTAACCCTCCAGTTCTGCTGGTATGGATACCATTCACGTAGGCATTACTTTGACAAGCAGCGCTGCATTACCATTCACCTATGAATTCATGGGTGAATGGTAAGGCATGAATTCACTTATGAAACTGGTCAAGTCGCTTGCAAAGTTTCACCCATGAATCACCCATTACACACGAGTGATCCGTACTGCTGGGAAGTTATCAATATAGATTCTGTTTAAGATTTTAGTATAAACTGATTAATGTCTAAATTTTTTAAGAATTTAATCTTATACGTGTATAAAACTTGTTTAAACAATCAAATTTATATATTTCTATATAGCTTAAGTAGTTTTTGGCACCGTACTTTTTACAAAATGTTAGTATATTATCAATTTTATTTATATACTAATAGCAGGTATTGCCCGGCTTTGCCCGGACCAAATACTTTTTGTAAGGTTATTTCTTTGTATGTAGAATTCGCCTTCTCGCATTGATTCCACTTCCAGTACAGCTAAGTCACATCTATCCAGCATTTTAAAGGCCGATGTAGGGTCATGAAAATTAAAATGTCGACTGAGCGATGAATTTTCCAAAATTGGTGAAACATGTATCAATTAAGTTCATTTGTAGAGCTTTAAGATAGAGTGTGAGGCTGACTTTGACCCATATAACTTTGAGACCCCTATTTTGCGCCCATGGGGGCGGATTTTCCAAAGACGGTAAAAAATGTGTTTCGAACGATTTTTTGTATAGATCTTTTAAAATTGGATAGAATTTTCCTGAAATTATTCCAGAGTGCCAACATGCAATATATGTAAATGGAAGATACTGTAAAAATAGAACATTTCTAGCTTCTTTTGATGATGAAATATTTAACAGGCTCGAAGTCAACAATTCAGGGTGAATATAGAAAGGTGGATATGAAAAGTATTGGCTGGTCATATAGCGCTATTTCGGATGCTGCCAAGCATCCTCTCATCAGTGACCTTATTGTTAGAAATTTTTGTCCAAACTTGTCCGTATATGAGTAGTAGTCGGCTAGATTCGAACCCGAGTGATCCCGTCTGTAAGGCGGATGCCTTAACCTCTGACTCACTTGCTGTCCGATTAATTACTGTTATCAACAGGTCCAATTGAAATTCTAAGTCCGCACCAAAGCTTTATCCCTTTATCTAAGTTTCTAACCCTTACAGTTCTATTTATTAGAACCACTTGTATTGAACTTTACTAAAATTTTGCATATTTATTTCAAGCTTCGATATGGTAAATATAATCAATATTCTCAGAAAAAGTGTAGCACACCTTTCGGGGCTGGTTGGTATATATGTTGATTATAATACTAGAATGTTTTGCATATTTCTGTGAACTTTAAAATTAGAATAGGCCAGAAATGCTCGAAAAACCCGCCCGAAACATATTTGAAAGCATTGCGTACTTAAAATACTACATAAAATGATAATAAAGATATAAGCAATTGCAAAGATTATTATGTATAATTGTAATAGGTATGAAATTACTTAAGAAATTATACATTGTTAGTGTACTCAAAATTTCGGTGCTTTTCAGCATAAGTATTATCTTTCTATATATATATGTATGGGTATGTGTATGTGCGTGTGTGTGTGTGTGTGTGTAAATGTCTGTCTGAACAACATATTTCATGGCTTAGGTAGATATTTTTTAGCCAGTCAGCGCAAAATGTAACAAAAAATAAAATAAATGAATATGCGCCACGCACAGGCATCCAAAAAATATATATACACACACACACACACACACACACACAGACACACTCACGCACACAAACAAATGAGCTATCTGACTAGCTCACTCTTGCGCATCCTGGCCGCCATTTTGCCTAGCCTGCTTGCTGCTGGCTTGTTGTCCTTTGGGCCTCTCGCATAACTGAACGTGTGCACTGCATTTGTTTTACATTTTATTATGCTACTTTAAAATGCCAACAAACAACTGGAGACAACAACAGCGACAACAACAACAACAACAAGAACATCTCTTGAAGCAGGGGAAATGGGAATGTGGCAGTTGCCACATCTACAAATACTTTAGACATCTTTTAATTCTCTGCTTTGGCACTCGTAAAAATTGATTACATACAATTTTGAAGGGCAACTGTCAAGAACTGAAAACAAATTTCTGTCACTTGAAGCAAGAAAATGCAAAAGTATAAAAAACTGTTGACCATAATTCAATTAATAATTGTAGCCATGTCAATACTTCTTTCTCAGTTTGTTTGCCAGTTTGAAAACTTGCGATTATTTGGGTCAAAGTGCCTGTCAAATGGCTTAGGCCAGGTTAGCACTGTTGGCCAACAAAATTGGAATGGCAATGCGAAGGATTTCTTTAACATATACTATATAGTATATGTTGAAACTTTAAGGTTATCTTTGTTTGAGCCAATCGAAACATAAAACACGTTGCTCTGGCGAATTGTTATATTAGTTTCTCAATATTTAACTAAAATTCTACAAAGCGATATTCAAAATTTTTCAAATCAAATTTCCCAGACAATTTCGACTACATTTGCTTCCAAATCGATCGATTTTGGAAACAGTCAGATTATTCATATATTTTTTAAATATTAAAACCCGGTTCTTGTGATTGAACATTGCTTCTCACTTCTAATATACGAAATTGTTTTAAAATAACAATTATAAATTGACTTTTATTAAAGACAAATTTACAAAAATAACATAATAAAAATATTTTTATGTCCTTCCAAATCTTCTAGATTTGATAGTCCCGTTTTCGATTGAAACAGATTCCCCTTTCCGAATATATGTTCCAGATAATACTTTTAAAATCGAATTTTCTATTAGGTATTCGGAATTTAAAACTGCTTTCAATTTACAATCCGAATGATTTTATGAGAACCAGCAATGGCAACTGATAGTTTTTGAACTTACCTTTCTAAAAATCTTATAAAGATTTTGTTTAAACGTTCCCAACATTTTTTTTTTGTAATTTCTCGTTTTATTTTTAAATTATAATATTATATTGAAAAACAAGAACGGATCCCAGCAATGCTTTTATACAAATCTCAATTTTTCGTCTGATTGCTCCTATGTGGTTCGATCTTGATCAAAATTATAGCAAACTTTTTGAAGATTGTAAAACTCTCACTTAGTTTGAATGTAATTTTAATTAATTATATATATATCTATTATCACAATCAACATATCAGTATTGTTATAAGTGGTAAGTTATAAGTTTGAATGTAATACAAAAAGTTTTTCATACAAAAACTTATTTTTCACCCGATCCTATGGCAGCTATGTGATATAGTGGTCCGATTTTGACAAAATTTGGTTGGATTGTATAAACTTTCTAGAAACTTGGTTTGGGTAAGTTTGGTGAGGATATCTATGTAAACAAAAAAGTTTTTCATACAAAAACATAGTTGTCGACCGATCATTCCTATGGCAGCTATATGTTATAGTAGTCCGATCTGGTTGGTTCTGACACATGTACTGCCTGCTGCGAAAAGAAGGGTCTATGCCAAGTTTCATTACGATAGCTTTAAAACTGAGAGAATAGTTCGCATAAAAACAGACGGACATCGCTATATAGGCTCGGCTATTCATGCTGATTCAGAATATATATACTTTGTTGGGTCGCAAACATCTCCTTCAGTCCATTACACATTTCGAGACAAAATTATAATACCCACTGCTAGGATATAATAAAAGGTTTTTAGCAATGAAGAGCTATGGGAATATATAATAAGTGCCAATTAAAATAGGTAGTTTCTAGCCTGTAAGCAGCTGTAGCTCTTTAAAAAAGATTTAATTAGTTATGTTAATAAACACCTACAGGTACAAGGAACTAAAGCATATTGTCAGAAATTGATTTGGATTAGAATATATATACTATGTTCTACACTCACGCACTATTTGGCCTGGCTTTTATTATTGTATGCCCTTCAAATTCTTTATCTAGCACTAAACAAAATTTTGAAGAAAAATCGTTTGTGTTGGTTTTTTGTTTTGTATTCTCATTTCTTTTAGGAATTTTTAGTGGAAAGCAAAGGACTACAGCGAACCCATGTCAGCAGTTCTCAATCCTTTGGCTTTTCGGCATGCCAATAATTTTTTAAACACACAATTTATTTGCCTTTGCCAAGGGAACGCGTTAATGTTCAACAAGGCGCACACACACAAACACACACACACACACACACACATTGTTATGACATTATGTTTATGAAGCGAACGCACACACAGAGCCAAAATAACGTTTCACACACACACACACAGAAAGACCAGGCAAAAAACTTGCACGCCGTATAACGTGGCGTATACTTGATATTTAATTCAATCTGGGCGTAGATTTTCAGTTCCTTTTTTTTTGTTTGTGCCGCCTGCAGAACGCGACGTGCGCTTTAAATTAACACAAACAAACATTGTCAGCAGCAATGGCAACCGGCAACTGGCAACTGGCAACTGAGTGGGGCAGCACCCACCAACAACACCACCACACAACAACAACAACAACAAGTCACTTGACAATTACAGACTCAATGACAGTCACAGCCAGCAAATTTATTTGCATTTTAGCTGCCTCTGTTGCTGCTCTTTCTCCTTCCCCTGCTCTATATCTGGGCCCCGCCCCTCTGCCCAATCTCTTTTAACTGATTTATACTATATACTCTAACAGGGGTTCTTACAGCCACAAATTCAATTTGTAGTAAGGGTAACTAGTTCGCAGATTGATATAATTAAATATAAAATAATTGAAGAGTTCAAATGGAAACAGCTTAATATAAAAAACTAAATTGAAAGTCTAGTTATATTAAGAACTGAAAATAAATTAATACTATAAGATAGTTGTGGTGAAACGGAAACGGAAACGAGCTCTGAGATTGATATAATTAAATATGAAATAATTGAAGAATTAAAATTTAAACAGATTAAGATATAAAGCTAGTTTGAAAGTCTAGTTATATTAAAATTTGAAAATAAACTAATAAATCATAAACGAATATTATATTGCATATATTTGTGGTGAAGGAAACGGAAACGAGCTCTGAGATTGATACATTTAAATATAAAATAATTGAAGAATTAAAATAAAAAGAGCTCAAGAAAAAAAGCTAGATTGAAAGTCTAGTTACATTAGGAATTAATAATAAATTTATAAAATATTTGTTGCAAGGGAAACTAGTTCTGAGATTCATATATTGATTAATAAAATAATTCAATAATTAGAATGAAAAGAGCTTAACATAAAAAACTAGATTGAAAGTCGAGATATATTAAGATTTGAAAATAAATTAATACAATATTTGTAGTGAGGAAAACTAATTCTGAGATTGATATAATGAAAGATAAAATAAGTGAAGTATTAAAATGAAAACAGATTAAGATATAAAGCTAGATTGTAAGTCGAGTTATATTAAAATTTGAAAATAAATAAATAAATAATAAATTAATATTATATTGGATAAGGAAAAGGAAACTAGTTCTAAGATTGATATAATAAAATATGAAATAATTGAAGATTTCAAACGAAAAGAGCTTAACAAATAAAACTAAATTGAAGGTTTAGGTGTATTAAGAATTAATAATAAATTAATTAAATATTTGTTGGTGGGGGAAACGAATGCTGAGATTGATACAATAAAAGATACAGTTATTGAATAATTTAAATGAAACCATATTAACATATAAAACTTGATTGAAAGTCTAGTTATATGAATAATAATTAAATAATATAAGATACTAGAGGTATTCCCGGTTGCCGGGTTTTGATTTTTTTTTTGGTTTTTTTTTTGTTTTTGGGGTTTTTTTGGGGGGGGGGTGGGGGGGGGGTCTTTTTTTTATTTGTAGTGAAGGAAACATAAACTAGTTCTGAGATTGTTATAATTACATATAAAATAATTCAAAATTCAAAATGATGATATAAAACCAGATTGAAAGCCTAGGTATATTAAGAAATTCTTAATTATAATAAGAATTAATAATATAAAATACTTATTTAACAGAAAGATTACAGAGCAATGAAAAAGTAAGCAAATTCTGAAATTTGGACTGTTCTAAAATCCAATTTTGAATCAATGCCATAGAAATAAGTAAAACACATTTTAAGGTAGGTTTAGAAATGAAATAAAATGAAGGCTTTCAGTGAGTTTATAGATATTTAGCTGTGCTGAGCGTATCTCAAGTTCTATATGTTGAAAACCTTTTTGGTTATTTTGTTGGCCATGCAAAATACATATGGTGTGCGTGTGCGTGTGCGTATGTGTGTGTGTGTGTGCCGCACATATATTAACAGAATCGTAATAAAGGCGGCCCACTAACTCATGCACGTCTGATTAAGCGCAAAAAAAAAGGGAATGAAGTGAAGAGCAGCGGCTGCTACACCGCAGATCCGGCAGTCAACCAAAGCCAAACAGGCGTGCTTATTAACACAGATACATACAGATACACACAGGCACACCCCACACACACACACACACACACAGTCTCGAGCCTCGCCTCAATTAGCCTTATTTGTGTTTAAATTGCATTAGAGCAGCGCCACAACAACAACAAAAGAAACAAAATAGAAATAAAGGAAGCAGAAAAATTACATTACACGAGAAAAAATGACTCGACGCATTTGAGGTTAAAGCCACCACTAAGCCGGTATCGTCTGCGCATTTATCGATAATTTCTTATCGCAAAGCAAGCTTAAATGTATTTGTTTAACTAAGACCGGAAACCAACCCAGACCCTCAGAAACCCCGCTGTATAATAAAACCGTACAGCAATCGCAGCCATTTACAAATGTCAGTAAAGCTTTTAACCAATTTATGTTCATGTTGACTTTGTATGATATTTGTTTAGGATTGCTTTCGGCTACAGACATACATAGTACATATGCCACTATTTGTATACTCACACTTTTGATTTCGTTCATTTTGGTAAATTGCCGACCAAATTCCCATAAATCAACGCCAAATTTGAGGGCCCAGTTGCGCACTCTGCAATAGAAAAATACAAATATAATTAAGTTGGATTAATAGGGCGACTGAGACGAATTATTACTTTTACTCATTAGCTTTTATAATAATAATAAAACAGTTAATTAATTATATTGTTATTTCTTTGAATTACATATTATATAGAAACATCCTTCAAGATGTTTTAATGGAACAACTAGTGGGAACTTTTGCTTATAATACTCATCTAGTAACATTATCTGATACATCAGTTATCGCTCAGCGACAATCGCTCTCTCAGCAACAACCAGTGTTGCCAGATGTTGAGCACCCGTATAAGCTAGATTGTGATTAAAAATAAGCTAAAAATAAAAACAAAATATGATGAAAAACAAGCTATAGCCAAATGCAAGAAAACATACAAAATTATAAGGTTTTTAAAGTATTCATTCAAATTAAATTATTCAAATTATCATTTTGTTCCTCATTCAAATCCTTAGCTTTTTTTGGAATGAGGCTATCGTGGGTCACCAATTATCGTTGGTGAGGAAGATGAATGAAAAGATCTCATTAACATCTGTGATATAATATATTAATTTATTTGTGCTTTACAACTCGTATACTTATTAAATACATCTAGAAAGACCACGGAGCTGTGCCAGACATTAAAACGCGCGCGCTTGTAGAGTCAGAGTGAGACAGAGAGAGATGCGTCGATTCTCTTCTTCTTGTGCACCACAACCTCACACAGGGTTGTGTTTTTATCAAGGCTAGTACGTAGCTCGGTTTTAATTAATCAAAGGCGTCGATGCGCCACAAGGCTAATATATTTTTGTGGCAAGTTATAGCAGTGGCAACATTCTCCAAGTCTGCGCAATCCATATAAGTGAAATTAAACCTTAACTAAAAAACCTATTTTTTGTGTTTGACATATTGAGCTCACTGTTAATACATGTTTTTCGAACGCCGCATGCTGCCTAATATAAAAACTTATGCTGCTATTGAAGATTTGCAATAGAAGCAGTCAGCTGGCAATTTTCGTAGCCACTCCTTAAACCCGTATATGTTTGTATATCACATTTGGCATTTCTTTCCAAAATTAAACAAATCGACGATAGCACATCGCACATGCATCAGCCAACATATCGATGACACCATCGATTAGAAAACAAAGTTCAGGTCACAATAGGCAAACAAGCTCAAGCTTCGATATTTCTATGCCATTGAACATTTTAAGCTTATAAGATATTTCATCAAAGTCACAAATACATCAATTGCTACAATATGATATATGAACTTTCTAAATATGCTAGATTTATATCAATAAGCTATTTACAAACTTAATAAGCTATTTCACTTTCAAATATGCTAGATCTAGCCTGAAATAAGCTAATCTGGCAACACTGGCAACAACACTTAATGTAAACAATATTTTTGTTGACATCAACGATACTGAAGGGATTCAGATTTCAAATAAACAAACCCAAGAATTCTCGCCACTGTCGATGTTCCCATCAGAGACCTCTTGCCCAGAAGAAAATGCAAACGTTGCATAAACTTCGGTTGAAATAATGGATCGCTCACGATTGAGAGAGCTGTCTCTCAGTCGTGGTGTGGATCGCCAGATTTGTCATAATCTCCTTAAGAGAATACTCCTAAAGAGAACATAAGAGAACTGCAAGGCAACATTTTTACTCCCTGTACCCATAAAATGGGTAAAAAGGGGGTACTAAATCTGTGCAAAGTGTGTAACAGGCAGAAGGAGACATCTCCGACCCTATAAAGTCTATATATATTCTTGATCAGTATCAAAAGAGATTTCGATTTGGCCATGTCCGTCTGTCTGTCCGTCTGTCCGGATCTCAGCAACTATAAGAGCTAGAGACACCAAATTTGGAATGTAGGTTTCTGTATACCATACGCAGATCAAGTTTGTTTCCGATCTCAGATATCTCCCCCCGTTTCCCTCGCAATTCGATCACTTCTAAAGATATAGCTTTGGGATTTGGCATGGATAATAATATGATCACTGTTAATCTACCGTCAAAATGTCAAGTCATTCGGATAATAAAGATGGAAGTTATTCAACAAACAAGATTAGTGCTGCTGCAGCGATGCGATCGGAAATTTGTTTCCTGGGTACATGGAGTTTTGTTGTAGGGTATACTCGACTATAGCATTCTTACTTGTTGTTAATAATGAATTTTATATTTGTAACAAACCAAATTCACCGCTTCATGAAAGATTTCTTTAAAAATGTAAAAGATCTGAGCAATATAAATTCAATAAAATTAAACGATAAGACTTTTCCAAACTTATTTGAATAAAACTACTATCTCTGGCTTAGAGTAGAACTTTAAGGTCCCGAATCGAATAATATCTTCCTATCTGTATAGTTGGATATTTACTTATGCATCGCCAATTAATCTAAAATCTATTAAATAACAAGATTTTCTATTATTATTTTATTCTTTTTTTATAAATTAAAGAACAATCTTACTGTCATAAATTACTACAGCAATTTTGTGCGCGTAAACTATCAAAACTATCGGTTGAACTCACTATCGATATTCTTGCAGATTTTGTTTAGAAAGTCGTAACAAATTTGATTATATTGTATTTTTGATGCGAGTTTCTAAAAGAATGTATATATATTTTTATATACAAATCATTATTAAACAAACAATCTATATATATTTAAATACAAATCATTATTAAGTCAATTAAAGTCATTTTTAATAAAAGTTTTTGATTTCCAAACAAAGCCGCATATTTAATGAATATAAAAGTATTGAAATTATTTATAATTAGCTTTTTGTATGAACTTTTATGATGGCAGCTCTTTGTCTTCTTTTTCTTCTTTAATTATATAAATAAATAATTATTGAGTGAGTTTTCCGCCCATGATGGTAGATTTTCCAAACTCCTGACAAATCAGTCAGCCATATTAAGGAGTTTTATAGTTAGTATATATATTTGGTAACATTGTACAAACAGATTAAACTGGAAACGCCTAATTAGCTTGGTGTGTACTAAATGTTTTATATCGGCCAACTTTGTTCTCATCTTTCAAATTGATGAAAACAATCCTCGAAGCGAACTGTATATTGTGTTAAAATTTGAGCTCATTCGGTGCAGAACTTCTTGAGTTCTTGATGTATATATAGATTATTATATTATTTCCCTGTAAACCACTCAATTGATCCATCCCTTCATCCCATAGATTTGCATTCGCTTTGTCTTTCGCATATTATTTTATGGGCATTTACCCAGTATATTGCTCATTAAGTGCCTTCACTGGGCATTGCTGACCATTATGGCCATTATCCAATTTCAATCACTTGTTCGCCACTTTATGCCGCTTCATTGTGTACACTTCATTCCCCTTCCCAGAGGGTGGAATTTGTTGTAAGCCGCGTCCACAGTTCAAGCAAATTTTTGTCGCTGCTACAATTTTCATATAATTGAAATCATTTTTTGGCCAACATCGTTGCCATAAAACTTTGTCCGTGTCTGCGGGTAGACGGTGCTGCCTGCTCCTGCTGCGACTTCCTGCCCCAATCCTGCTGCAGTTGCTCCCGAAATCGGGACTCTGGCTTCAGCCAGACTCTGTCGTCGAGTGCATATAAACATGCGCTTATTTTGTATCTAGATGGAAGCCAAAACGATGATGATGAGGTTGAGGTTGAGGTTGAGGATGAGAATGAGGATGAGACTGAGAAGGAAGCAGCTCGCTGTGCCCGGGCTGAATATAATCAACATTGCGTATACGCAGCGTAGTGCGGCTGCTTTTTTTCTTTATTTGGTATTGATATTGCAGATAATGCCATAAAATTGTGCAAATATTTTTGGTGAGCACTATTTTGCATACTCTTGGCTCTTTTTATAAAATAATATTTCATTTTGGTTTTATCAACGCCACGACTGTAGTCTGAGGTTTTTTTTATGTTTTGTTTGTTTGTTTTTATATATATACTTATTCAATTTGGTGTGGCTGCTGCTTGTCTTTATCTTCCAGCTATAGTCTATTTCATGAGCCTTGGTTGTGTGTTGCTTTTGTTTTGCTTTTGAGTTTCGCGTTTGGATTATAAATGTTTGGCAAATGTTTTCACAGTTGTTGTTTGTCCTGTTGTCCTATTATCCTGCCTACCCTCAACATACACAACTCTCACCCTCTCCTCACTCTGTGCCGTCTGTCTGTCTGTCTGTCTCTATCTTGTCTTAACTTGTAATGAGTTTGGCCAGGCTCAAGTTGGCTCATTGTTGACTTTGCCGCCTTGACAAATTGCTAGCAAATACAAAAATATTTACATATAAGTACGTAAAGCATATTAAATATATTTCACATAATGATAATATTTGTGCTCATAATGATTATGTGTCCGCATCGTTTAATGCTCATTGCCACCAGAATTAATGAAGTATTTCTGCGCATACATATATGTAATTATCTCGATTAATCGGCCACAAAATTTATGCATACTCTTAAAACGATTGAAATTGATTTTTAATCAGAGCTCGGCGAAGTTGTGCTTTGTGCTTTGTGCCAAGAGCTCCTAGAATGCCAAATAAAACACGTAAACATGTCAGAAATATGCACAGGGCCGCTTTAAACTAACTACAAATCTTAGATTAAGATTATAAAGTAAAATTTATGGTTTTTGTGTTCAAAGTTTGATTTTGAAATTTTTTTGGGGTGTACGCAGAGATATGCGAGCGAGTGTACATACATACATATGTATGTTGGTGTATCTACGCACTCGATCTCTTTCACTATTGCTCTATCTCACTCTACGATTCGGTGGCATCTTGAAAGCAACGAGCGAGTTGCACAATTCACTTTCATACTAAGTTTCATGTTCTTTTGAGATCGGCACTGACATATTTATACCCTGGATTTATTAACTAGATTCCTATGCTCCTCTTGACATGTTTTTTTGACCTGGACTATATTTTTGTTTGATAGTACATACATAGGAAATAATGTGCATTATATTATTGTACTCTATATAAGGATCCATGTACAGGGTATTATGTAGTCCAGAATGCAACATGTATGCGTTCAAAAAATAGAATCTTCCTTGCCACTGTAGAAAAATTGATACTTTTCTGACGAAAGTCGAATTTTCAAATCGAGTAACAAAAATTTATCCATTAAATTTAAGTTTTTACATTTAATAAGAGGATGGAACCACGCCCACTTTTTTCTTCAAAGAAACAAAACCCAAAATATTCATTTATCTTTCATTTAATAATTTATGACACAAAATGTGTCCATTCATCCTATACGGCAGCGCAAGCCACAACCAGTGTTGCCAATTTAGCTATTTCCCCGATAGATCTAGCGGGTTGCAGTTGGCAAATGCGGGATAAATTCTAAACTAGCGGCTAGCGGGAATTATAGCTATTTTTAATATATAAATATTATGTGCCAAGAAGGCGGAAATTGTGCACATTCTCGAGCACTTCAAGGTGGAATCAGCCAAAATTGAAGAGATTCTGTTCTAATACGCCAACGTCCACCTTATAAATGGGGTAAATTTACAGGATACCACAAGCCTTTGGGCCGAAGTATCCAACTACGTGGATGCAGCAGTAAATAAAAGATTTTCGGCACTGGCATCATTTGCGCTAAGTCTTTTACCGCTGCCATGGTCGAACGCAGAGGTGAAAAGACTATTTAGTCAAATGAACAATGTCAAAACTAAGCTGAGAAATAGAAGGGCCGTGCAGACAGTAAACTCAATTTTACACATAAGATATTTTATCTGTTCAACTAATATTTTATAATCTTAGTAACATTTAATTTCATATTTGTAGATACGGACTACGCCGCGAAAACAAATGCTATCATGACTATGAAATGCCAGCAGTTTGTTTAAATAAGATAGGGACCAATCATAATACATAAGTTCAGCTGCAGAAAAGGATATGTTGGACGAAATTTAATAAAATGCTGACTTGATTCAATAAAAATATCGTTTCACTACTCTAGCGGTTTTTTTTAGCTACCAAAAAAAAAATCTGGCTATTTCTAGCTTTTTTCGAAGGCTAATTTAGCTTTTTTATGAGCCGAAGAGTTGGCAACACTGGCCACAACAATAACAAACATTATCTGCTGAGAACGCATTCAATTTTACACGCTCAAACTTAGAAGCCGATAGAGAGAGAACCTAGCATTGAAGAGCGAAAAGCCAGCTGAAAAGCGATAGGCAAACATTTCGTCGTTCGTTCATTGTATGGGCGTCCTGGAGTTAAGGCACACTACAACCAATTGACCAACTTGGAGGTTTCCATGGCAACGCACTCAAGTTGGTTGATCTGGATTGAGTGTTTATGGGTCCCTTTACGCCATCGCATCGAGCAGATCTCCACGAATTTACGCATTCCCTCGAACTTTGCCGCATTTTTTGCATTTTCGCTGCGCCGCTAAACACAAAACAGATGCGAAAAGAGCGTTGCCGTTACTTTGTTCGTCTTCTCCAACTTGGATGTATACATGTATTCATTCATATGTATGTATGTATAAGTTCATCTTTATCTTCTGTCTCATTCATGCAGTCTGGCAACGCTCTGATCTTGCTCTTTGATTTCGTTTGCTGCGCTCTGCGCAGTTCGCAGTTGTCATCAACAGTGTTTGGAGTGCGGTCGTGTTTTCTCAGTCTGAGTCTGCTGCTGCTGCCGTTTGCCTATTTCCTCGCTTGGGCAGTATTCTTAGAAAATCTCTTCACTTGTACAAAATTATTCTCAACCGAACCAGTCTTGTATTATCGCAATGGAAAACGCTCAAAAAGTATTGAATATTCAATTGGGGAATGAACTGAATTCTTCCGACAGCGAAAATAATTCGGTAAGCATAAAGAAATCTGTGGAAAAATGAATTATTTTTAAACTATTCTTTTACAGCTTTGCAACGAGTGTAAACATTTAAAGGATAAATTGTCGATGTTCGAAGAAAAGTGCAGGGACAAGGATGAAGTAATATCTTCATTGAAGTTATCAATAGATCTTTATAAAAAAATTACTGAACCCAATGTGTTGCTAAAACCTCAAGTGAAAAACACAGAAAATCAGACAAACCAAGATTATGAATCGAAAATTAAGAACTTAACTGATCAATTAATAAGGACCAAACTGATTAAATGAATCTATATAAAGGAAAAGATGATATAATAGAAAGTGGAAGTGAATGAAAGTAGTAAAAAATTATGAGAAAGATAATGAAGATGGAGGTAAAGGAAAAAAAAATAAAAAAAAAAAAATGGAGAAAATAAAAAAAGGTAAGAAAGGAGAAGATAAAGGATTAAATATAAAAAGGGAAAGAGGAGGGGGGATAAAGGTGGGAGAGAAAAGATGGAGAAAGAGGAGAAAAAAAAAAAAAGTGGAAGGAAAAAAAATAAAAGAAAGAACTGTGACTTAGGATATTGGAAGTAAAGAGGAGAAGTTCCGGCTTAAATCACTTGGTAAATACTCCGGCAATGCTGGCGATGCAATGCGTGCCTCTGAGGGTGGTGACTTCGAAATCAACAGTAGTGAAGGAGGCTGGTGGATGAACTCATGTGTCGATTGGTAGGAAAATAATACTGATGATAATGTATGGGCTTTCCTAGTAATAATTATTTATTTATTTTCAGTTTTCTGAATTATAACCCTAAACCTTATTGGAGGAATTGGAATACTAATAAACATGGAAGATTTAAAATCGGTGCAAATGTTAATAAGACGAAAACAATAATTAATATAATACAAAAGAAATCAAGAAAATCCAATGTAAAATTACAAGTGTTGATATTGAAAGTATTAACAATAATACTAAATATGCCCATAATATGTTATAACAATAAGACAACAGAGAAATTCCATCTTTGGGGTGCCGAATATTAAATACTCTAACAGAGTACAAATAAAATTGCTCCAATTTTAAAACACAAGCGTTGTTGGAAGCTAAACATTCGACACAATATATTTTTAAGTCAATATTATAAACTCCAGCTAAGCAAAATAATGATGTAGTTAGCTGCTCCTGTAAGGACTTGCTCTTAAGTGTAGAAAAGGCTTGCCGCCTAATCAAATGAATTGAATTCGATAAATTGCTGTAATAATGAAAATAATTAAGTTCCATTACGTACTTGACAAATGAGTTATTAAAGTTCTAGTATTAAATCAAGTCTATGTGTAATCGAAATAAAGACACGTTTCTACATTTCTACAAATATTTTTTAGGATTGCACTCTGGCATATTAAGTGTTTGTACAGTTATGTGGCATACGCAGGACTTTGAATATTAGATAATACAATTGAAGCTTATGAGCAGCTCAACAATGCCACATCGAGTGGCAGCCACAAAAGGAATCAAATGAAAGGCAAAAATGCAGCTCACGTAGGTAGCACAGACAAAAGGCAAAGGACACAATGCACACACATAAAAATCAAAGCCAAAGGAACCACAAAACAAAACACCAACAACAACAACAAAAATATATGGAAACAAGGACATGAAGACCGCAAGCACCAATGAAAGACCATCAACGTCATCTTGGGCTGTTGGCCTGCATATGCAGGGCCAGGACATCGTGGAGTCTGTAAGAAAGTAACTGTAAAGGCTGAAGAGCTTTTCGTGGCCTGGAAATAAACAAGTAAGAATGCTATAGTCGAGTATACCCGACTACAAAACTCCCTGTACCCAGGTCAAATATATCCGATCGCATCTTCTTTAGCTTACACATACACAAAGACGCACACACACAAGCGACAGCGCAGGCGAGGCATTTTAAGTCGTGGCTGTGCTTCTTCTTCCCCCTCGCTGCAGTACTGAACCTTGTTTGTTCAATAACTTCCGTGTTTATTATCCGATCGACTTGAAATTAGGACAGTAGATTAAGAGTGACTAAAGTATTGTACATGAGAAATCCCAAAGCTATATCTTTAAAAGTGTGGCTGTAAAACGTTTTGATTGAATTGCGGTGGAAAGGGAGGAGATATCTGAGATCGAAAACAAACTTGATCTGCGTATACTATACAGGCACCTACATTCCAAATTTGGTGTCTCTAGCTCTTATAGTTGCTGAGATCGAAGCGTTCATACAGACGGGCGGACATGGCCAAATCGAAATCTCTTTTGATACTGATCAAGAATATATATACTTTATAGGGTCGGAGATGTCTCCTTCTGCCTGTTACATACATTTGCACAAATCCAATACCCCCTTTTTACCCATTTTATGGGTACAGGGAGTAAAAAGGCGCATTTTGTTTTGACAATTTCACTATTTTTTTTGTTGTTAGTAGTTTTGTGCATGACAAAACTTGACAATGGCTAAAACTACGTGATGGGCAGGGGCACCACTGATTTTATTTGGCCACATGACAGCACATCAGCTACAAACTGCAGCTACCACCTGCTCTGCTCTGCTCTGGCTCAGCTCAGTTCAGGTATATGCGAGTATTTAGCATTGTCTTGTGCGTCTGGCTTTTGAGCACGAGCCACGTAGGACATGCCCAAGTGCCACACAGTATCGAACTAGTTCTGGGCTAAAGGCTAAAAACTTTAGGTTTTCACTTTTTTCTTGCCAAGTTTATAGGCCAGCACAGGTACTCTAGTTGCGGTACAGGTACAGTAGGTCAATGGGCATCATTGAAATCGAAATCGAAATCATGTCTTGTCATTTTTTTCTGATTTTTCAGATGTGTGTCATATGCTGAACAAACTGAAGAGTCTTCTCAAAGTACTCAATCCATTTCTCTAAATCTTACTAAGTTTAATACTAAACATGACTTATCGCAGCGCACGACAACCCACCTGATCAAAGGAGTAACCCTAAAAGATATTCCCAACAGGAAAATATCCTAACTTTAATTTAATTTATACTCGTACATAAGGCAAGGCATTAACCTAGAAATTTATCAATCGAACTATAATCATGTCTTTTTCGAATAAAATGACCAAATTCTGTAGTTTTCCAACTTGACCTATGTCAATTCAAATTTTAAAGATCAAAAAGACTATTCATAATTCATTCTTTCTATTCTTTCTGTAAATGAAATTATTAAAAATCAAGAAAAATCTGTAAAAGTATAGATGGGTAAGAAATATTTAGCAGGAACCGTAAATAATGATCATGTACCCATTTTTTTAAGAAAAAAAAAAGATTGATAAATGGTATCTAAATGGTACCAAAAAATCGCAAAATGTAGTATTTTTAGATGCGAAAAATAAAAAAAAAAATTCGGAAAATCAAAAATACCAAAATGTAGTAGTGTTGGTATTTTTTGTTATTTTTTTGGTATTCTTAAAATTACTAAAAAGATACCAAATAAATATGTTTTCAAAAATTTCTGATATTTTTTGAGCCCAACACTTCAAATAATACAAAATAATAAAACAGTATTAATTTAATACAGATTTGAGTTTTACTTTTTCCAAAAAAAAATAAAACTCAAGAAATAAGTTTTATTTTTAAGCGAAATGTAAAACTCAAAAAATAATCGTTATTTTTCATCGAAATATAAAACTCAAAAAATTATTTTTATTTCTGAGCGAAAAAATTAATCAATAAAATAAGTCTTATTTTTAAGTAAAAAAACAAATCTGAAAAATAAGTTTTATTTCTTGAGTAATAAATAAATTCAGGAACTAATGCTTAAAAGGCAATTTTTTTAAATATTGCTTATAACCGTTACGGTCCTTGATATTTAGCTCTAAGACAACTCCCAACCAAGCTGATTGAGCGAACTCATCTGATTTCACCTGGAGAATGCTTTGATTACTGATTTCGATAGAAATTTATTAATAGTTATTACAAAAAAGTATGATACTTGATTGTTTTCTGTTTCTTAATGTGTTTTAATTTAGTTAACTTCTTTAAAGGAGATGAAATATATTGTGCTACAAAATCACTGGCTTGAGAAAATGCATCATTCCGTTCAGCAGGGCTAGCAAATGTATGAAGTTACATCATGAATTAAGTATCCTTGATCATTGACCAATATCATACAAAATCTATGTTGCTGTAGCTTGCACAATAATAAAAATGCATCTTAAATTAGACATCTGTGAGTTATTCGTATCAAAATCAGCCTGTCAAAACAATATACCCGAAGCTTAAATAATAAATAAAAGAGTAAACGCAGGTGTCTACAAGTCTTTGATCACACATGAGCCAATTTGTTTTTGTGTCCTGTGTGCCAACTGATTTAGCTGACTGTGATTTGGGACAACAACTGCGGAAACGTTGGGGATTGAAATTTGTTATGAGTTGGTCTTAAATCCGGTATGAATTGTTCACATAGATTCGGGACAAATGTTTGGTATGTTTTGCTTGAGCAATCCGTATAATTCTGTGCTTTGCGTTTCAAGTTGTTTCAAAAAACACTTATTATTTTATTAATAATAATTTTCCTCATTTCCTTAAAACATTAAAGCAATGTTACAATTAATTATGTACAAGGAGAAATACTAGCAACGAGTCCTTCAGCTCTACAATATTTATATTTATTTTCAAATAAAAATACTTATTAATTATGTACTTACTATTGATTTATTTGATTTGTGTGAACAACAGATCTGGCCAATTGTATAAATCTATAACTCTCATTAAAAATTTCGCACAGTGTAGCCAACGGATTCATACAAATAGTTTCGAATTTCTATGGGATACTTTATGGGGCAACATTCAAATTGAACATGCATCTAATAGAGTGTGATGTACTAACAATATATAGAATTTCCACCAAATTTCAGTATACATAACTTTCATAGTAAAGTCTGCCAACGAGCTCACTTTAACACTTCAACTTAATATAATACCATTTCTACCCTTAGATTGGAGTTTTATCTGTAATTAATCTGTTGGATTATTAGAAAATATGAATAAATCTTACAAACCACGGTTCAAGGATATTAACAACCAACTTTACGAACCGTAACCACAGGTAAGATATTGATTCAAAACGCAGACAAAATTTATTTGGTTTGTTTTTGAAAAACTATAAGAAAAACCATTTAAAATGAATACGAAACCTGCACCCAAGTCTCAAATGCGCGAACTGCATCAAGCAGTTCAGCGACAGTGCTAGCAAGCAGAGTAGTACGACAGTACGAATATTGTGTATTGAATAACTTCTGTATTTACCATCCGATCATATTGAAATTTTGAATAGTTCAAGAATGATGCAAGAATTGTGCCTGACAAAAGTATCGAGCTCATATCCCTAAAACTCTCAATGAAATTAGTTTTAATTGATTTGCGAGGGTGGAAGGATAATATCTGAATGATTTAGTAAGAGGGAGACTGATTATAAGACATGTGTAAGCCCTGGCTACAGGATATCTCGCAGTGCATCACACTCACACTCAGTAGAACATTCGCTTATGTTGTTCTTGTATGTATCTGCAAGTGGCACAAATGCTGCTTAAAACAATTTAGCATTTGAGGCTTTGATACGCAGCGAATGTTGGATGTGTGTGTGTGTGTGTGGGTGTGTGTGTGGGTGTGTGTGGGTGTGGCAGATCTAATTACAGCCGTGGCAGCTTAAGTGTATAAATAAAAAGCACAATAAAAGCGAGGCAAACAAACAAACAGAGCGCTAACTACTTATGACAAATGACAGTGAAAGTGCATTAAGCGGTAACTGCACCAAAAGAGGAAGGGGCGAGGGCATAGAGTGGGGTATGGGGGCTCGTCTGGAGCACTATTTGGTTTTTACATTCGCTGCCTTCTCTCTTCTGCTGCAATTAAGTGGATTTTGAATTTGCATAGAACATGACAAGTTAATTTATAAATAACGCGGCGCATAGAGTGCTGGCCAAGAAAGAGAGGGGCGGAAGCGAACGGAAGGAAAGTGTGACAGAAAAGTAAGGTTATGTTGAAGGTACAGTTGCAAAAAAGGAAAAAATAAACAAATTATGGATGATACTCGCTACAAAAAAAGTCTTTTGCCGGAAAAGTATCGATCTTTGCTAAGGAAGATTCTATTTTTTGAACGTACACATATTGTATGCTGGACTACAAAATACCCTGTACATATATCCTTATATAGAAAACAATAATTTCATGTGTAGCATAATTCCCTAGTCAAGATAACATATTTAAAAACGATGCAGCAATATTTTTTATACAAAAACTCAATTTTCATCTGATTGTTCCTATGGAAGCTATATAATAATGTGGTACGATTTTGATTGAATTACAGGAAACCATATGAAGTATAATACAATGCTCAATTGTTGAGTTTGGATGTAATATTTGTATAAACAAAAAGTTTTTCATACAAAAACTCATTTTTCACCCGATCCTACGGCAGCTAGTATGTGATATAGTGGTCCGATTTTGTCAAAATTTGGTTGGATTGTATAAACTTTCGAGAGACTCGGCTTGGGTAAGTTTGGTAAGGATATCTTCATAAACAATAAAGTTTTTCATACAAAAACATAGTTATCGACCGATCATTCCTATGGCAGCTATATGTTATAGTGGTTCGATCAGGCTGATTCTGACATATGTAATGAGGACCACAAAAATAAGAATCTGTACCAAGTTTCATAACAATAGCTTTAAAACTGAGAGACTAATTTTCATAGAAACAGACGGGCATCGCTATATCGACTCGGCTATTGATGCTGATTCAAATATATATACTTTGTTGGGTCGGAAACGTCTCCTTCAGTCCAATTTGAGACAAAATTATAATACCCTCTGCTAGGGAATACAAATGAACAGAGAGCAGAAGCTTAGTGTTTGGCTATTGTTATATATATGTAGGTAAAAATGGAATAGTTAATAGCAATTTTCAACAGCGGCAATTACTTCAGACCCCAATTCGATAGCAACTGCCTAAAGCTGGACCAGTTGGAGCTTATAAAGATGCTGAGAAGCTCTTTAATCTCTGGCCATGGCACGTGACCAGCTCATAGAGAACGGGCCCAAATGTTGGCCAGCAGGCGGCTGTCAATGCAGCTTATAACAAAGTCGAGAGCAATTTTAAGCATTAAAATGGCAATGCTGCAACTGAAAATGAGGCAAATGAATGAGCACAACAACAACAACAACAACAACAACAGCAATAACAACAATAACAAGGAAAGTAGTGAGCTGGAATGCGGCCGGAGCTAAGAAAAATCCGTTGAATGAATGCAGCAAAAAGGAAGAAATTCTAGTACTACAAGTTCTGAGCATAAACACGATTTGGGTCAGTTACATCAAAAGCAATGGGGCCAGGACCAGGACCAGAACCAGAACCAGGACCAGTACCAGAACCGAGCTCAACTTCATCATCATTACATGCCCCAAACATAATCGTCAAAGCTGTGTCCTTAAGGCGCCTCTTCATGTTGTTGTTCTCGTAGCTGGCAGCAAAACTTGAAATAAATTTAATTGAATTTCTGCAGTGACACACACAAAAAATAAAAAATAAAACCAAAAAAAAACAAAACAAAACAAAATGAAGCCAGTAGAAAAGAAGGCCAAGCAAAAAGTTTATGTTTCAAATTAATGAAATTAATTTGAACGCAAGTGCCACAATATGTCCAATAAAATAAGAAAAATTAAATACATATTTAGACTGGCATTAACATATTTTTGGTACCCTTAAAACCTGTTAACACACTAACATTTTCTATTTTACGGCAGACTTTAACAATGTGAGCAAAATAAGCAACATCAGTTAAGCCTCTATAACTTAAATTTATTGTAGTAAAAGACAACTACTAATGTTAACATTATAACATGGTCTGTTAAAGTTTACAGAGTCCGACCATATTCAGAGAGGACTTTAACAGTTTAAGTGAAAGAAGCATGATGAGGTAACAGAGCTTTATTCTGTTAAGTAACATTGCTGCTAGTGAAAGACAGCTAATGGTCTGAAAGGCAACTAATAATGTAAACACAATAACATGGTCTGTTAAAGTTTACAGAGTCCGACCATATTCAGAGAGGACTTTAACAGTTTAAGTGAAAGAAGCATGATGAGGTAACAGAGCAATATTCTGTAAAGTAACATTGCTGCTAGTGAAAGACAGCAAATGGTCTCAAAGGCAACTACTAATGTAAACACAATAACATGGTCTGTTAAAGCTACAGAGTCCGACCATATTCAGAGAGGACTTTAACAGTTTAAGTGAAAGAAGCATGATGAGATAACAGAGCTATATTCTGTAAAGTAACATTGATGGTAGTGAAAGACAGCAAATGGTCAGAAAGGCAACTAATAATGTAAACACAATAACATGGTCTGTTAAAGCTACAGAGTCCGACTATATTCAGCGAGGACTTTAACAGTTTAAGTGAAAGAAGCATGATGAGGTAACAGAGCTATATTCTGTAAAGTAACATTGATGGTAGTGAAAGGCAGCAAATGGTCTGTTAAAACTTATTTAGTTATTTAGATCAAGAACTTTAACATACTGTGAGAGACTAACAGCATGAATTAAGCCCCTATTTCTAGGGCATAATTAATTATAATCTTAATTCGATAATAATCCAAAAAGTTGTGAATAGAAAATGTTACGAAATTCATAAAAATAAATAAACTTCGTATGCCGTGCGTCACATTCAAGTTACATATATACCATCGAGTTAAGAGTATTATTAGGAAAATAAATGTTTGTCAAGCTGCCAACGAGAACAATAAAAACATTAACAGCAACAATAAAACGAACAAAGTGAATGCTAAATCTAATTTCAATAAATAAAAGTGACATTAGACAAAAAATCACTTAGTTGCCAGGGCAGGCCAGGCCAGGCCCGACCCGGCCCAGTCCTTGTCCTTGTTCTAACATCCTTCCTGCCTTAGTTCCGCACTTTTTTGGCTGTCTGTCTATTTGGGCTGGCCTGGACTGCAAATGGCAGTTGGTTTTGGGTTAATTAGCCAAGTGAACGTTGCGGTTACGTGACTGCCATTCGCTTAGTCACATAAGCATCCAAAAACACCCACACACCCACACACACACACACACACACATACGAGCATACACTTTCACACCAGCGCACTAATTGCAAAATCCTATTATGTATCCATTAGATACGCACACAAGCGCAAAGTTAGTCAGGGACACACACACACACACACCCACACACACACATGTGAAGGACATTTTTGCAAAAATTGAAATTGAAATTCTTTGACACAGGCTTTCATCACTGTCATCTTTTGGCGCCAGCACGGCGTATACTTAATATGAAAATCTTTACATTTTATCGCTCCATATTTTTGCTTGCACGTTTTTTAATGATCCTGCGACTCTTTTGAGTGTCTTCGCTTTATTTTTCTTTCCAATAAATTGGCATATTGTGCGTGGAAAAACAAAGTAATAATCATAAATATAATGGCTTATAAATGAGTTGAATGACAAAAGTTTTTGCATTATGCGTAAATATATAGAAATGCTCACAAATTTGATCTTTGTCGCAGGCCAAACTCATAAATAGCAAAGTCATCAAAGACGAACATTAAAATAAATAAATTGCAATATTCTTTTTCTGCATATTTAAAGCATCATTTTGAACGGCAAATGTGTATTTGAATCATTTAAAACTTAGCCAGACGGAATGGTTTATTGGTCTAGCCTAATGTGATCATTTAAATAACATTTTTTTTAGAAATCTTAACGTGACATTCAAAATGCACAGAACATTTAGAAGAAATCTGTCACAGTTACAACTAGTTACAAGTTAATTAAATGTACAAATCTTGTATGGTATAAATAAAAAGATTACATCAAAAGTCTAATTTATAATGCACCCAAAACACTTGAATTACTATCTCAAATATTTTCAAAAATTGCCTCAATTCTTTTAAAATTTATCTATTTTTTGATTGTATTTTTAAATAAATTGTAAATAAAACAAAAAAAAGAATACATAAATGGGATTTAAATGTGTTTGTGTGAACATTAATATAATATATCTAATTTTTTATCACTTAAACCATTGATTAAACCATTTCATTTGGCTGATTAATTCGGAAGAATCAATTTCACCATTTATTAGCTTAATTACACCAAGCATCGTTCTACGATCAGAAAGAGAAGGAAGATTTATTAATAGAACTATACGACGATAAGTAGCCAAGTGAGTATTAGGATTAAAACCCCGAAGTGCTAAGAGCAGAAATTGTTTTTGCTCCGATTCTATTCCATCCTGATGAACCTTGTACAGGGGACACCAAATACAAGACCCATATTCAAGAATAGGCCGAACAAGAGTAGTATAAAGAGTTTTAGTAATATAGGGATCGTTAAGTTCTTTAGACCAACGCTTAATGAGTGATTGCCTTTCTGTATCTTAAATAGTCAGCTTCGCAAGCGTTGAC
Organism: Hirtodrosophila histrioides; assembly: GCA_037075165.1. Taxonomy (NCBI): domain Eukaryota; kingdom Metazoa; phylum Arthropoda; class Insecta; order Diptera; family Drosophilidae; genus Hirtodrosophila; species Hirtodrosophila histrioides. The sequence continues at coordinate 130,649 of JBAMCL010000283.1, forward strand.
TATTCTGACTAATCTCACTTGAGACGAACTTTCACTTTAAGCAAATGATCGAAGAATGAGCTTTGACTGTCTGATTAATCTCGCTTTAGACTGTCTGATTAATCTCGCTTTAGACTAAGTCTCACTTACAATAAAGTATGATACAATAAGACTTATGGACTGCTTTAAATAATCTTACTTCAAGCTAAAATCTTGAATTAATGACTTGATTTAAATACCATTTGATAACTTTTACTTTCAAGTAATTTAGTTACTATAAGAAGCTACGAAATTTAGCTCACGATAACATCATATGCTATATTGTAGTTCCATCTTTCAATTTCTCGTAATTTGCTGGCAAAAATAAAATACAAAACAAGTAGGAATGCTATAGTTGAGTATACCCAACTACAAAACACCCTGCTCCCAGGTCAAAAATTTCCGATCGCATCTTCTTTAGCTTACACATACACAAAGACGCACACATACAAGCAACAGCGCAAGGGAGGCATTTTAAGTGGCGGCTGTGCTGCTTCTTCCACCCGCGCTGCAGTACTGAATCTTCTTTCGTCAATAACTTCCTTGCTCATTATCCGATCGACTTGAAATTTGGACATTAGATTAAGAGTGACTAAAGTATTGTACATGCTAAATCCCAAAGCTATATCTTTAAAAGTGTGACTGTAAAACGGTTTTAATCGAATAGCGGGGGAATGGGGGGAATATCTCGGATCCGAAATAAACTTGACCTGCTCCCGCTATACACATTCCAAATTTGGTGTCTCTAGCTCTTGTAGTTGCTGAGATCGACGCGTTCACACATACGGACGGACAGACGGACATGGCCAAATCGAAATATCTTTTGATACTGTTCAAGAATATATTTACTTTATAGGGTCGGAGATGTCTCCTTCTGCCTGTTACATACTTTTGCACAGATTTAGTATCCCCTTTTTACCCATTTTATGGGTACAGGGAGTAAAAAGAAGGCAACGAAAGTTAGTGCAACTGTTGAAATTTGCATAAATATTATAGGAGATTGTTTACATGATGGTACAGATACATTTATTTATATTTATGGCCATTTGGCATTTGAGTTAACATTCTCACAGAATTATTCATAAGCTGTCAATCGAATATATGTATAAACAAGTTAACAATTATTATTTCCTGCAAGGGGAAATAACCCAAGCGATTTGATATCAATTTTCAATAATGCATAATTGAAAATGGATTTTAAAAATCCAACTGGCCAACAGTTGGAGTTAATGTAGCATTGGCCATTGGCCATATCACTTACTCATTGTGTGGTATATCCTCGTCCTGTTCACCGACAGCTGCATATATATGCATTTTGAATATGAAAACGCCAAGCAAAATTGCCAGAAAGCAGCTGAAATGTTTACGCTCCATTCTGTGGCAATGGGGTCGCAGTTGGGGTTCGATTTGGTTTCGATTAAATCTGTGGCTCCGTAACCGACACTCAATAAACTATTTTCAATTTACTCGCACATTTGCAATATTGTATTATTTGTATTTATTTTATTTATTATATACTTGGGCTTGTGTGCCACAAAAAGCCACAGAACAATTTACCAAACGAATTTTGAATTCGTTTTTATTTATTGACACTTTTTGTTTATATTATTTTATTTTATTTTATTTTTTTAAATTTGTTTTTATTTTTGGTTGAAATTCGCGATGTTTGTGAACAGTTTACAGTTTTCCAATTAAATCAATTTCAATATATTTAATTATTTTGCAATTGTTTTAGTTGTGTCAAGCTGAAATTTCATTTGTTTGTTTTGCAGACGTGTATTTGCGTCATTTTTAATAGTTGCCAACAATTGTTATTGCATTTCTGGCTAATGTTCAACATGTTTACAATTTATTTGATTTTTTATTTAGTTTATAATTGATCCAGTAGATATACTTGTCCTTGGGCTTTAGTTGTCCTTCCCCACAAATCTGAACTGAAAGTAGAGATGCAATTGAATTAAATTAGTGATAATCTTTTAATAAGAATATCAAAATAATTGTATGTTTAGCTGGTTAAAGCAGCGCTGCCTGGCGTAATATTTAGATTAAAATGCATTATGTTGAAATTGACTACTTTCGTCAATCTTAAGAAATACATCAAAAATAGCGCACCATGATTTTCCCGCACGCGGGTGTAGATTTTCCAAAATCTTTAAGCACCACTACTATTATGTTTTTGTGTAGAGCCTTGAATAAAACAAGTTTCCCATCAATTTTCCAACCGTGGAGGTAGATTTTTCAAAATCGTTAAGACACGTATCGAATTATTTAATGTGTAGAGCTTTGAAAATGAGTTTGAACCCTATCGGAATAAAATTAGACTTTCGCCCTTGAGACCCCTTTTTTTTTTATAATAATTTGGATGTTTGACTTAATAAATAGAAGTACAATTCATTTTTAATCTTATGCTAGTCTCTGGTCGAGCTCTCGGGCATTAATTAATCTTATGTGAAATCTTTCTTTTCAAAAAGGAGGTTTAATTATGTACTAATAACTAAGAAAAAAGTTAACAAAAAATTTGCATCGGTAGTAATTGTAATTTTAAGATAAAAATTAGAAAAAGGGAAAAAAGGGTTGGAAAAGGAAAGAGGGACAGGGTTATTCAGACTGAGACAGAACATCAATATTATCAAGCCACCAGAAATTCTTTCTTATTGCTATTTGAGCTTTTTGATCTCTGTTTGAGATCGAGGTATCAAATCTTGAGACCCCCATTTTTCGCCCATGCGGGCGGAATTTCCAATATCGATGAAATCTGTGTCAAATGATTTTCGTAAAGAAAGTTTCATACAACAGTCTTCCGAGATTTTCTCCTTTCCCAAAATCCCATTTTAGTGTGCACTTTTGATATAGACAGCAACTACTGTAATAATTTCAGCATTCTAGCTCTTATGGTTTGGGATGTGCGATGATTGCCAATCAGTCAGTCAGTAAATAGATATACTTATTATTATAAAGAGTTTCTATATCCGTTGTTTGAAGGAAACCGCATTTTTCTTCTAGCCAGGCGAATGCATTTGTTCCAGTTTACTGGGCTGACTTCTCAAGTAACAATGTCCGGTTAAAGGACCAGTGAGTGTCCTGAGTGATGAAATCATTTCAAATTATAATGTTCTAGGATTGTAGATACAAAAAATGTTTGCCACCCCCG